>JASFAX010003564.1:0-42115 GCA_030737875.1 Allium sativum
ATCAATCATGTAACAGAATTCATGTTGAAAATTATTATTTTTACATTATAAGTGATTGTAAGTTGATTCGTAATAAAATGTATAACTTTTATACATGCGTTAATAAGTTAAATGATCATTATAACAATTATTGTACATTATTATGCACACTTATCTTCAAACTATAATAGTATAACTAAGGATTTGTGAGATATAACAATTTTGTAATAATACGGAAAATCAAGTCAAATTTATACAAAAACTAATCTCGTTCTTGACGCATAAGAGATACATACATATAACCATTTGTATACTATATACTATATTATGCATTTATCATCGTATTAGCTTTAAAAATAAAGAGAACATGTATTATGGTTTTTATTGGTATCGTGTAGAAATATTAATTATTATCAGAATTGCAAAACATTTGTCTTTAATGTTAAGGAGAAAGTGTTTTCTAAAGGAGGAATTCTAAGTAGGAGTAACCATATATTTTGAATAAAATTTTAGCACTTGAGCTCAGGTTAATTAGGACGTGCTCTATGTATTAAAATATATCAATGCACTTGTACTAAAATACATGGTTCAAATGAAGATCCCCAAAACACATAACTATTTTTTATCAGCTGAAAAATAGAGAATTGTATAAGAAGTTTGGTCGGTGGTAATAATATGTATAATATTGTTGTAGACAGGGACAGAGCCAGCAATCCGGCAACCCGTGGGGGGGGGGGAGGGAGGGCAATTTTTTTTTATATTGATTTGTGTGGAATATTTATAGTGCTTTGTGTGGAACATTTCACCCTGTAGTTTCATCCTTTTGTTGGATTACTGTATTGATTCACAATCGCGCCATGTGCATAGCAAAATACACTTATATGCATTTTTGATTTTGCATGTATAATTAATGTTTATTTATGGAGCAAGTTCTCTCAATTTTTTTATACATTGTCTAATCCTTATTTTGTAGTAGGTGAATAGGCTGAGTAGAGACCATGCATTTTTCGTATTATCAATAATTATTTGTTCACATGAAATTTTGTTTGGTCTTTGTTTTCATTTATTATGATTCCTTTGTTTTTATTTCATTAGCTTCACCAGTACAGTGGTACCAGATCAAAGTATTTCGGTCCCTTCCATTGTATGGATAGTTTGATCCAGCGATTATTAACTTGAATGAGACAAAAACTGCATGGAAAGAAGGTAGTCATCCATATTATCAGTTGTTTTATTGATGAATCACATAAATGAGTACAAAATTTTGAAAATTAAGGGGGGGTATGGCCCCTACTTGCCCTCCTCCCCTCTCCTTCCCCCCCCCCCCCCCGTTTCGTCCTTGGTTGTAGATCAGCAAAAGGGAATTTCTGTGAAATACTCTTTTAGGTTTCAAAATGCACAACCGCTGGTATTAAAAAACATGCTATGAAAAAACCCCAGTTTTATCTTTTAGAAAATTTGTGGAAATCTTTATAAATAATTTTACAGAAAACTTTGGAGGTGCTTGTAACTGCAATATCTTAATATTATGTAAATATTGACAGAGAGTTATGCAGATAATTGCAAAAAGCTATTCAAATATTTGTAAAATTCGTAGCAAATATGCATATTTTCATAAAACAAAATTAAACATTTGTTCTGATTTTTTAAAAAAAATAAAAACATGTCATTAAAGCTCAGATTTGATTTTTGGAAAAAAAATGATTTTTTATAAATGTGTAATTTAAAACATGCTTTTACGTGTCAAATATGAAAATATGGAGTTAAACTAAATTTACACTTAAGAAAATATAATTGTACTTCGAATTATGGAGAAGTTCATGTTGAGAATAAAATGGTGTTCTCATTCAAAGAAAACAAATCCCTAGCTATCGAATAAAGCAACATATGCTTTCATGTTGCAGCTATTTATGCATGCCATTTGCATTGCTTTCATGTTGAATAAATAAGAAACACTGTATGTGTTATAAATATGAAATATTAGTAGTACTTGTAAGCACATTGTTACATGACCTTACACATATGATTACTGAAAACTAAAAGTTAAAAAGTGGTACATACCTAGAACATTTCCAGCGACAATTTTCATATGATGCACAACAATGAAGAGCTGAACTTGAATTATCATCGGATTATTCCGAAAAATTTAGTATCGTCTTAGCTCTGCACATGTACATATGTTACAATACAAATTCTTGGTTTTATTAAATATCAATGATTTTTTTTGGCTTTGCTTGTTACAAAATATTATAATAATATTTTGTTTTTCGTTCTTGTCAACGTTGGTACACTTACATTTATAGGAGGATCGACTGTGCGATTATCCGATTGCCAGAGATATTTGAATTCCCAAAATTCATTTTATTTGTAGTCCGAAATTTATTGATAAATTAATTCACTTTATGGATGCATTTGATGAAACCAATAATATACTTTTTAGGTTGTAAATGAATGTAATGGAAATCATTCCTAATCAATATTTTCTTTGTCAATGCTTCACAATCGGTAAGGCCCCTTTCATTTTACTGGAAAAAAACCGGTAGGAAAATCTATTTAGTTTGAGCCATTTAGCTCTGACTTTGAGCATTTCCACATCAAAGAAAAGGTCTCCCACTGACGGAGCTAAGGATTTTAATTCATCCTGGATTCATAAGTGTTTATTCTGGTAACTGTGAAATAATGTATGGCATATTTGTTGGTTTGGTTTGACTTCATATCCAAAGAAATAGATGATATATTACATAAATTTGATTAAATTGTTATGTATGCTAGCAAGGATTGTGTCGTTATCATGAAAAACTAAATTGTGGTATAAACTAATATATGAATCTCTGTATGGTGACCAATGATTACACAACTGTTACATCTATTACTTGCATGGTGGCTAGCTATAGTAGTGTATATTAGCCATAACACTCTTTCTATAGGACTTGGTAACTAAAGAATGTTACCAAGAATACCAAAGGTTTAAAGTAACGACCATGTGTTATGAGCCTACCAGCACTACTCCTAAGTTTTTCACTTCTTTTGCCAACTTTTACAAAGCTAGATGTCAAAAATTAATTTGTCCTAAAAATGTACATAGGAGGTGAGTTATTAAGTAGAGAATAAAAGGATTGGTATATCTTAATTTAGTTGTATTACTGTATGTACATGTCGTTTAAAGGACAGCTAGTGTTGTTTATATGCAGATATTTTCATTTATCCTCCTAGTTATTTCATGGATCAAAATAATTATTCAAGTTAGCCATGTTATATCTTTGAATAAGTAAAACCGATAGAAATATTTTAGATTAAGAAAACATTAAATCATATTCCATATGTTGCTGACATAGAGAAATAAAGGAAACCATACTTCAAGTTTAGATGAACATAATCTATGAAGCCAAAAAGATTGATTTCGAACCTAAACCTGTGATGATGATCTTTTTATTTAAAAAAGGCGGTAAGAAAGTCATTTAGGTAGATTGAACATTCGCACATGGTTTTAGTTTGGTTCAAAAAATGCACTGATAAATCATCTAGAAATGCAATATTTGAAGAGCAGGAAGAACCGACGAAACCTACCCTTGACAATTACACTATGCATCGACTAACTAAGTTCTCAAGTATTAACAACACAATTGCTCAGGTGCAACAGCTGAGGTCTGCTTTATTCAATCAATAGCCCTTTGGAAGAAACTTCGATCCCCACTTTAATTAATTATAATATCTATAGCTATTTTCAAACAAATTTCAGCTGTTACATCAATGATAAAAATTTGTTGGACAGTAGATGAGATTTTGATACATTATGAGACGAATTATGTCTTTATTAGTAAGACTTAATCTAACCAATTCAATAATCATTGTGCACCATTTAAACATGAAGAGAAGTAATCAATTTTTTTTATATTGGATTCTTCTGAAAATATTTGCAAAGAAGTGTTGTTTATATTAATTCATTTTGCAAATATTTCCAAAATGACGATTTCTATTAATTATTTTGTAGGCATGCTTATCCCTTCAACAACCATTTTTACATCCATCATTTGCAAGTGTTACAGACATATGTATATTTTACCTTAAATATTTTTCAAATCCACGACAGTTGAAATTAAAAGGAATCCATTTAACTAAGAGCCCGCTGGAAGATTTATTAATTATATATTCAAAACTCCATATCTGATAAGAAAACTTCTATTAACTAAAAATGAGCCAAAAAGCATAAAGATGTTGAAGTCGAGAAAACAATGATACAACCATATAATTTATTAATTTTCTTGAACCTATGCACATAATGCAATACGGTGAGACTAATAAAATTATCAATAACATTGACATGTTAGTAATTAATCCAAATGTTATCTATGTTGAAAAAAACCAACGTAAATAAGACAAGCCTAATTCTTAGTTCAAAATGTTTACACTACAAATCTGAGAAATTTTTGGTGTATCAACGAATTTCAAGTGAATAACAACTGTTACAATGTGTACACATACACAGGGTCCGCACACGGAATTGATTTATCATGAATAACAAATGTTATTTACTATAATATAAAATACAATTATCATGATAGTAGTAATTACTCCAAAATTTATTTACGTCATTGAAATCATATGACATACAACTAACCTTCAACATGGAGATTGCATTATTCATCAAATGGAGAATCAACCATAATGATGAATATAATAAAGGCAAAATTTCTTCGTCTATAATTTAATTCATTAGAAATGTAGATGTGAAGATGTGTCAGTATTAGATTTGTTATATCATAAAATACAGACAAAATTTGAGTTTATAAGAAATGGGATACTTGCATACACATGCAAAAATGAATCAAAATGTAATTATCCTAATCGCAAAGCTCCAAAATGTGTGGTAAAAATTCAAAGATTAAGCACATAATTTGAAACAATAACAGAAGACCAGATTGTTGAGCATTCTGTAAATGTCATCTAGGTTGAGAAAACATCATATTGAGGACTACGGTAATTAAACAATTCATCATAGACTCTGATCATTTACATGTCTAGATTTGAGTTAAATTAGGCAAGCAGTAGGCCCGGACTATATAAATCTAAAATCATTCTAAGAAGCAAAAAAAACTTTTCCTTTACTAATTAATTGTATAAAAGAAAACCTTAGAGCTAGTTTAATAATATATAGTCAAAAAGAAACATTCATGTAGATATCTGTAAGAATTTAGTCATGAATCTTGCACCTAGAGAAACCTGGTAGCTACAGCTACGTTGAAACATAACAGACTAACATGTAATAAGAAATACCTTGTAATAGGAAACACCATAAACATCAAGCACCAGGAACTTCAGAAGCTTCAGATACCATCGTGACTTATGAGGGTTTTTGTTGAAATACCTGAGTAGGGAGCAATAAATTTCAATTGATTGGTAAAAGTATGTCATTGTATTTTTTAAAATATATACATTCTGTAATGAAACCAATTTATCTTCACCAAAATTACAGGTGCGTTATTTGACACCCCTCAAGAAGTCCAAGGCTAGTCAAATCATTTGAAGAACTATAAATGTATTTAACTTTAAAACTTATTACTTACATATTTGAAATCTTTATTACATGTGATAAGTCAAGAAGAGAGAAACTTCAAAATAAAAATAAGACAAAAATTAGCAGGGGGATTTTTCCCACAAGGACAAACTCACAAAATTATTTGCCCAAAAGGACAACCACCAAAAAACTTGCCCAAAAGGACAAGTTTTAAAGCAAATGGTGAATTTCAGGGGGGTCCCATGTTTTTCCACTTTGCACTAAAACTTGTCCTTTTGGACAAGTTTTTTGCCCCTTGTCCTTTTGGGTAATTTTTTTGGTTTTTTTGTCCTTTAGAATTTTTTCCTGAATTATTAGCAGAGAGGTTTATAACATGTTAAACATGTCTAATAAAGTTATCAAGCTTGGATAACAAAGATTCCAAAATACGAATCAGTATAAATAAGTAAAATCTGGATGTATACCATGCACGTGCACGCACATAGCGTGTGCGCGCATGCTTTTCACTTACCTAAAACCTCACTAAAGGTACTGTCTCTTAACTAAATAGGTTTTTGTTGACATAATTGTTAAAAACAAATATCTAGTAAACATGAAACTGAATTTGCTCATGGTTACTTATACCTGATACACATACGGTAGAATATAATTTTAATATAATTCTATTTATTTTGCATCAATGTTGACTAATGAAATTAAATTTCATGTCTCAGCTTAAATATGGTGTATTTATAAGCATTTCCTCTTTTAACTATATAAATGTGAAATGTATCTAACATGGACAAAGCTATTAAAATTCCAAAATTTGAAAATTAATATGTTCACACTTTTATTGAGGCTTTTTTTTGCAAAATTTGAAGCTTGATTGTTTTTTCTTTTAAATCAGGAATGTGGATTTAGTTTTTTTCGTCATCCGCTGAAACCGAAATAGAATGACTGAGGTATCAGTATTTTGATAGAAGATTTAAACCTTGAGTTTAGCTCATTAAACTTTTACTCTTTGTTGAGTCACTTATTAATATATGAGGTAGCATATATATATATATATATATATATACATACATACATATATAGTGAGTCATGTTTATTATAAACAAACCAAAATATAGCCAGAGACGACATATTCTTAGAGATGACCTCCAATTTTGGTGAGCTGAAAAAAAAAAGAAACACATGTCTGCAAATTACAAAACAAAAAATAAAAGAAATCTTCTTGTTACAAAATTAAAAATTCAATTATTTATCCTGTATATGGAATCAAATATCTTAGCGCCGATAATATAGTCTAATAAAAAAATAAAACCATGTCAAACAAACAGCAAGCAATTATAAAAGAAAATATAATTACCATAGTGCAATGCACCATCATAGAAACCTATTCTTAGAGACGACTTCCAATTCTAGTGTATGTAAAAGCAAAGAAGAAATTATGTATAAACCACAAAACAAAGAATAAAAGAAATCTTGTTATTACATAAGTGAAAATAAAAGCCTTTATCATGTAAATCAAATCAAATATCATGGCATCTGTAACATAGTCTAATTAAAAATTAAATCCATGACAAACAAAACAGTAAGCAATTATAAGAAAAATAAGAAAACAAATTACCACATTACAATGCATCATCGTGGCAACCTATTCTTAGAGTCAAACTCGAATTCGGATGGCTTGAAAAACAACGAAGAAACTTATTTGTAAATTACAAAACAAAAAATTAAAAAGAATCTTGATGTTATGCAAATGAAAATTCAATTCTTTATATTATATATAAAATCAAATATTTTAGCACCGACGATACTTAAAATATAAAAGCATGACAAATAAACAGCAAGCAATTATAAGAGAAAGAAGAGGAAATATAATTACCACGATACAACTTATCATAGCCACTTATTCTTAAAGAAGGCCTAAAATTTGGAGGGATGAAAAGCAAAGAAGAAACTATTTCTAAATTACAACTTAGAACTATAAAATCATTCTTTATCGTATATACATCATCAAATATCTTAGAACCTATATCTTAGAACCTATAATATAGCCTGATCAAAAGATGAAACCATGGTGAATAAACAGCAAGCAATTATAAGGAAATTAAGCGAAAATATAATTACCACACTACTACCCACTATCGTAGAAAAATAGAATCTCAAACCCCTCTTGACCAAGCATAGTTGTTGCAGCATTAAGAGGTGAATTGGCGTAGCTCTAGTTTTTAATTAGACTATATTACAGGTTCCTGCAGATAAGAGTAAAGAGCAAAGTGAAATATCAGTTGTATTTAAAGACTATCATAATTGCATAGACTTTCACAATATATGTGTCTACTAAGCCGATTATTCGATCATCACAACGGACAAATTTCATGATATCAATTAGGTTTGAAAGAGATGAAAATCAAGGCAGATACCTTCTCCTTTACATATTTATATTACAACATGAAAAAAAATCCAATAAAACAAAAGCATTCTCAAAAGGCAAGGAAACGGTAACAGATAGTAGGATTTTTTGCTTACTCTTAAAAGGATCAGTAGTTGGGCGAATGACTCAGTGGGACACCAAATCGACCTATAGAATGGTAGGCTCACTGATGGAAATACCCTGAGAAAGTGTAGGAAAGTAGCTAGAAAAAAGCGACAGGAAAGGCCGCGAATCACCAAGTATGCAAAGAGGAACAACCTCCGGAGACAGCCACGCATGACGGTCTATGGTTCACCATTTGTCTGCTCAAAAATGGAACGTAATTACGTAATAATCAGGGAATAAAAGTTGATTCGCAGATGATTGAAACTGAAGTCCGTTCGAGTTTTTTTTTCTCATTCCTAATTGAAATTAGGGTTATGCAGTAAGTAAGGGAAGAAAGCAAGGACGGAGATGCATTGGTAAAACAAAAGAAAACCCAGTAATTACACGAAACTCAAGATCCCAAATTGGTAAATTATGAATTAGGGTTAGCTACAGGGATAACAAACCTTGGAATTGATTTGCACCCATTGGTTTTGATTTGCTGTGGAGATCCGACAGGCTTCGATCCAATTAAAATTATGGTAAAAAAAAGGTGATAGGAGATGAAACAAGAGTTTCAAATGTGAAGAGGATCGGATAGATGATGGAGAATGGAACGGTTAACGCCAATTGGATATCGGACCATGGAGGCAACGTGGATATCTCAAAATCGGAGAAGGGAGAATAATCAAAAATTGGTCATGCGTAAAAAGAAGGGAAACAAAGACGGTTCAATTTCTTATTGACGTGGCATATCTCAGAGCTAAACAAATCGAACTCACTAATTATAATATAGTATAAATAAATAAATAAATATATAAAGAATTAGAATCTTGTATATATATAAACCAAATTTCCAGAATTCAAAATCAATTGAAACTTAGATTAGAGAAGGTAGAATGAAGATAAGCGTGGTAGAAGAGATCCTAACCATTCTCTAGAAACTGGCAATGGCAAAAGGGCAAAATGGAGACGTAGAGAGGAACAAGAACACTTTCTCCACCTCAACACCATGAGCGTGGTAGACCCCCTCAATAGGAGAGCGATCGACCCCGAGGTCAATTCCCCTTCTGGGGTTGGCTGGGAGAATTTAATTCTCCTGGAACGTTTCTTTGTTATAAATTCAAAATATTTATTTCCTTAGATTGATTATTCTTGTCGCCTTTTGCATGTGAATATATGCACATAATTTCAAATTCAATTAGAATATTATTTTCATGCTAATCCATAATTAATTTATTATATATATATTCTATTTAACTTTCAAACTTTGTGTGTTAATATTTACATATAACTTGTTTTTATTAATATCTTTTACATATGAACTACGTTTTCAGTAAATAAATATGAAAATAAATCAGAATCTTGCCACAAACACAATAAAAATATTTTTGTAGCATAATTCCTAATTATTCCAAAATTCTTTTTTGTCCATTAACTTATTATTATTTATTTTAAATTAAATTTCCTTATGTCTATCTTAGGTTCATTTTACGGGGTGTTACATTCTCCTCCCTTTATTAGAGATTTCGTCCTGAAATCTTTTAAAGAGGCGAAGAACTGCTCTAAACAACCATGTTGTACACCCATGTTATTTTATAAGCATCCATATACATCCACAACTCATAGTGATTATGAACTGCAGACTTGCTAAAGTGAGCTCGGTCCTAGCGTATGTGTGTGATAAGTGATGCCATATGTATGAAAATACCGCAATATGCATGTAGTTCTATATGAGTGCACGGTGCTTTTGTGTTACGACCATCTCCTACCATCCAATTTAGCAACTTAAATGGAACTATAAAATCCTGATTTCTCGAGGTCGGCCACAAAATTTAAAATTTTCATGCCTTTCTTTGAATTTTCACCATAATGTACTCGAACCATTCTAACTAGATATTGCACAGTCTTGAAATCCCATGCTCCAAAATATCTATGGTGGCACGAGACTCTCAAGGTTCCGTCTTTGTCCCCAATTCTTGATTATGCCCTACTAAAATTTTGCCATATTGTGAAGGTAACTTATTAAACATAAAATTGTCGTGGACTCCTATCATCAACAATGTCTTTATCTCCTTAACTTTGGGAAAGCCCAAAATATAATACCAACTCTATATCCTTCACAAGCTGCCTAACCAAATTAGACTGTTCACAAAGTATATTCACAAATTGGTTCGAGTAGAAATTTGTCAATAGTTATCCCATCAACACTTGGGTGTTTTAGATAGCCTCCTTGAAATTCTTCAAGAGCGCCCACTAATTAACAAAAAGATAATTACGCTATTCCTAAAAAGATAAATATTTTTCCTATTGTCTAAGAGATCCAAGATGCGACTCTTCCTCTCATCCCCAAAGCTCTGGCCATCTTCGGTATGCCCTTCAATCTTCGTATGAGAGGCGACCCAGAAATTTAGTAATTTTCTAAATTAAAATTTCTAGTTCTAATTAATTAATGTCTAGTCCATACGAATAACTATAATATTTTCCTATGCTTCCAATTTGTTGGAAGTTAAATTGCAATAAAAGGTCTTTTGCTATAATTTCCATAAATTTTCCGAAATAAGAATATTCATATATTTAAAATTACAAGGAATGTGTACTCTCTTATTTTGAATGGATAATATAGTTCTACGTGCAAACACGAAAAATTACACATCACACCCTTCGTATTTTATGTATATTCCTTATAATTTTAAATATAATCTTTTTATGAAAAACGACAAAAGGGCCAATTTATAAAATTTGGACAAATATCCTTAAGCAACCAAAACACAGTCATATTCAACTAAAAGGCTTAATTTACGCAAATCCACTGCTTAGGCATGTCCCATAATCTTATGCTTTGAGTTTTTATTCTTGATGATGCATTCTCTAATGCTAAAATTTTCTTCACTAAATATTCGAAAAATCGGTATAATACACTTCCTCCTTGTAGGCAGCAAATCTTATATTACCATTAACTTCCAAATTATGTATATGGTAAGTTGTTAAGTAAAGTGTTCTCATTACATTCACTTTCTTACCCATATAACTTATTTTTTTTTGATAAGGTGACTCAAATCCCAAACACACCCGTAAAATATGGATTCATTACTTATACTCTTTTGTACCCTTGTCCAATAAATACGGGGGATCATCAGCAATCACAACCTAAAAAAATTCTTTTGGAAGTTTTCCCCTACAACTAAGTGGTCTAAATGGTGTTGTGGTAACAATATTTTATTTCAATTCCTTAGACGCCAATCCATTCCTTAAATCTTTCATCCTTGTCCTTCTCATAAATGTGGCCCATCCATCATCAAAACCGGACCATTCCATGAATACTTATTTAATTTCTTCAAGCTCTTTCAAGCTTGGAAATATATCTATTTCTTTCCAAATAAATTCTTCTTTTAAATTAATCCCCCAAAATAATTGATTTTAGTCTCATTAATTACAAATTTATTGCCCACTAAGTTTGCAATTAATATCCATGAATCCTACTTTTTAAAAATTGGGAATTACGTAAGTTACATATACTATTTATATAAATATATTACTAAACACTAAATATGGTTATAAATGTTCTAATTCCACAAACTAAACTATCTAGGGCAATCTAATTCACAACCAACCCTTGATTCTGGAAATAGTGTACCTCACCATCATTTTATATAGAAACCTCTAGGACTGACACTAAAATTTCCAGAATAAGTTGTACAATTTATCCTTACTAAGTCCTCGAACCTAATCTTAACTTACTTAATTAGATACTTTATTTACTCTAGAGTTATTTTTTTATAAAGTGGGATTTTAGCGGTTACATAGAATATATTCTTTTGAATATTGTTATATCCTTATTAGTGCACAAATTCAAAATTTGGTTTTTAATATCATATTAAAACATGAAATATTAAATCTTTGCAAGCATATTAAAACATGAAATATTAAATCTTTGCAAGCATATTAATGCTTACTAACCTGGATGTGAATACATGTTTTGTTTTAATTAAAACATCCTTTATGAAGAGTTTATTTCAAAATATTACCATAAGGATTTAGATGCCTCCTTTAAACGTTTACAAAATATTTAGAATAAGAGCAGTATACCATTTCTTTTAAAACTTTTATTTTTATTAACTATTTGTATGTCAGCCATTAACATTTTTCAAGGCAATAAATAGAAACCTTTTAATGGCTAGTAAAACAAATGTTCTTTCTATTTAAGAAATATAATCTTAATTAATATCCATGATTGAGTTAGGCGGTAATTAAGTCTAATAAAATGTCTAATGACACTATTGCTAAATTTTTCAAAGTACATTATCACTTCACATAATAACACTTTTAAAGCATTGTCCAAGGTTTGTGTACCCATTAACAAAAAAGCTTAATAACTTCTTTCAAAACATTTCACATAAATGTCCCCTTTATAGAATTATAACATTTATTAAATGTTCACAAATTCTTAAATTAAGAGTAAAATAACCTCTCTTATTCACGCTTGCCTTTTATTTGTATTCTGAATGTCAGCCTTTAATTCCCTTTCAAAGTGACAAATGTTTTGAGATAAACGTTTGTTTTCATTTGAAAATAAGACTCTTTTGGTTTAGCATTAAATTAATTAGCAATTAAGCCTTTTAATATATTCATTTCTATACTCTTCAATTTATGTTGTTATCACCAAAAATATGTTTTAAACATTAGTCTGAGACTATATTCATTTTTGCAACAAAATTTAAAACTCTTGCTGGTACGTGTGCATACTCTTATCAAACTTCATATTAATGTATGTTCACACTGTTTGAAAATCCATAATTGCTCATTTATTTGGGGGGGGGAAATTTTTTTTAAGGACAAAAGCCCACTAAAATTTATCCATAAGGACAGCCGCCTAATATTTTATCCTAAAGGACAATACACTGAAGAAAAAAAATCGGCCGCTTCTTTCTTCTTCTCTCCTCTTGCGCACCAGTCATCACGAAATATAAAATTCACGAAATCATGAATTGCAAAATCACGAATTTCAGAATATACCAAAAACGAAATTTGAAATCGAATTCAAACATCAGGAAATTGAAATCATCAGAATCGAAATTAACGTTCGAACCCAAAAATTCAAAACCCTAAATCGCTCGAAACAGGAAAAAGTCGACAACAGAAAAAGGACGAACATCAAAAATCGATTTGTAGATCCTAATTGAATGGAATAATAATGTTTTACAGACGCCATAAATCAGATTTGGAGAACACGAATTGGTTGAAACAAATTTTTCTGGTTCGAAATGTTTTTTTTATCGTTAATAGTATAGCAGTTCGTAGGTATCATTTTTATATTTTTTTTAGTTATCATTTTTCCTGTTTTAACTTCAAAATATAGCAGCAGTTTTTAGTTATCATTTTTCTATTTTTCTAGTTATCATTTTTACTGCAGTTTATGTGTTGTGTTAAACATCACAACAGTTTTAAGGTATCATTTTTATATTTTTTAAGGTATCATTTTTATTGTAATTTCTCTGTTATGTCAAACATTACTGCAGTTTGAAGGAATCATTTATATATTTTTTAAGTTATCATTTTTACTGTGATTTATGTGTTATGTTAAACATCACATAACACAGCAATAAAATCAAAACAAAACAACACATAACACTGTTAAAACAGTAAAAATGATACCTAAAATATTAGAAAATTGATAACTAAATACTGATGCAATGCTTTGAAGATAAAACAATGAAAAAAAAAATTATATCACAGTTCGATTGATTAAACTGAAATAAGTTCGGCTTCGTTTCTTAGCTGATACATCAATATAACTTCAAAATTAACACAACAACAAAATCTCATGAAAAAAACATATAACATAGCTAAAACGGTAAAAATGATAACTACAAAAATAGCAAAATGATAACTAAAAACTGCTGCTATGTTTTTAAAGTTAAAACAGGAAAAATGATAACTAAAAAAATAGAAAAATGATAACTAAAAACTGCTGCTATGTTTTAAAGTTAAAAACAGGAAAAATGATAACTACAAAAATACAAAAAGGATACCTACGAACTGCTGTACTGGTTAAAAAAAAAAAAAAAAAACATTTCCAATCTAAAAAAATTGTTTCAACAATTTCGACTTCTTCAATTGTGATTTCCGTCGTCTGCTACATATTTTTTTCCAATCGCAATCGATTTCCATTTGGATTTTGTTGATCGACATTTTTTTTTAATTTTTTAGGGTTTCAAATGAATTTCTTCTCGATTTGGATTTCGTGTTGCTGTTCTTATATTTCGAATTTCGATTTAACTATTTTCTGAAATTCGTGATTTCGTGTTTTCTGATTTTATGATTTCATGATTTAAGATGAAATCGAGAATGACGTGAGAGAGGGAGAAGTTGAAAGTAGCGGCCGACGTGAGAGAGGGAGAAGATAAAAGTAGCGGTCAAATTTTTTTTTCAATGTATTGTCCTTCTGAGTAAAATTTTAGTGGGCTGTCCTTATGGATAAAAAGGCCTTGGCTTTTGTCCTTGTAAATATTTTCCTGATTTGATTTATTTGAGCAAGTAGGGTGCTTTACAAAATTTCATTCAATAGTCGTGAATAAATTATAAATTTTTAAATTAATTTATTGTGAAGTAGTCCTTTCTCATTTATTCTACTCCCAATACTATTACTTCCTTTAATACTCCTTATTATAAGAGAATTTTACTATTTCAAATTCTACCCAATTTATGGCAAGTAAATTCTTTCTCCATTCTGTTTTAAATGAGTATATTTATTTCATTTATCCTACCAAACTTTTGTAAGTCTTTTTTTCTTTTTCCTTTTTATTGAACGTCAAACTATTGTCATAACTTATTTAGGATTTTTAAGAAAATGATCTTTTAAATTTTATTACAATATTAAATACTTGTTATATCAAGGGCATGATAATTATAAATTTGCCATCCTAATTGTTTACTGCTTGACATTACATTTCTTATCTTTTAAAACTCATAACTGAAAACATTTACTATTATTCTTTAATTAAATAATTCATGTTCTGTTTTCCCTTAAGTTTATATTTATAGCTTGTGTAACAAAAGAAATGGTAAAAAATTATTCTTCTCCAAAAACATTTATTTTCTCAAAAACCATATTTTCAATTTTCTTTTTTGAATGGAATTATTATGCAATTTGAGCCTATAAATGAAATGTTAAAAATTCTTTTTTCAAAATAATTTAATAGTATGTCAAAAATCATTTTTATAGGTTCTTAACATTTTTGATTTTCGTCTAAACTTTCAAACACACTATTCTACGAAAGTCTATCTCTTTTATTAAATCATTTCTTCCATGTTCTTTTTATTTCCACTTCTTGACATTCCTAATAGCTACCACTATAAATTTCCTTTATGTCCATTTTATCCACAAATAAAGCTCATTCTTATGGACACTTAATTCAAAATCGAACATTCATACTTTCGCATAAATGACCTTAATTACATCCTTAATATTTTCCATTTTTCAATATCCCTTCACTTATTAGTCATTTAGTGCCCTCACTAATTTCCAAATTCCCTATATTTATATATATTTATATAAGATTTCTCTGGAAAATTGAATTTGAACAATCTAACGAATTACATAATACTTAAATATACGTGCAATGTCCCCATTTAAATTTAGACGAAATGGGTAATTTAGTGTATTCTATTTCTTCTAGTGAATTAAATGTAACAATGGGGATAATTTATCTAAAACGGTTAATCTTCTAGGAATATGTAATTTGGCTAAATGCAACAACCCGCACTTTCATTTAAATTTAAATTATCTCATACAATGGACATCCCAAATATAATAAACCACCCAGAAAACTTAAGTTTACTATCTGGTGTCTCATACGTATAACATTTGAGAATTGAATCTAAATTTCTCCAGAACTTGTTGGCCTCGTGTGTCTAGCGTGATAGGGGGTTCTCGCATTGTTAACAGTGGCGAAGCTTTGTCTCTTACCCCTACACGTCCCGAGTGAATGGGTTGGTTGTTGAGCAGTCGAGAGGTTGTCGTAAGATAAGTGAGTCTGGGGTTACCATTTGCAGCAACTCCCTTTAAGGAGTAGGTCATGCATCCCATTACATTTGGGATCAGTGCTTAGATTTCCCGATTACGGGGAAACTATATATATGAGAGGCATAATTGTTATTTTAAAAAAATCAAAAGTTTTACTACACAAAGGTTTATATATTTACATAAATTACGCATATTATAGAAATAATATCTGTAGGTCCTTTTAGGGAAAGGATGGCCTTAATTGCTAGAAGAAAACCATAGAAACCATACAATAGTTTAGTAGGTTCCTTATTGATTTAGAAGTCTATAAGCACTTAAGGGATGTAAGAACCAAAAAGTTGGATAATTGGAAAGGAAATAGACTCCTATATTTTTAATAGGCAGTATATGGAAACCAATTAGTGAATTAATTATTATTTATGGAAAAGATAAGGGAGAAGTAAATACAAAGAATTTGGAATAGGTGTCTCTTAGGATATGCTAAGATTTCAGCAAAAAAACAAAAGAATATCTTTTGTTACATGGAATAAACTTTCGTTGAAACCTGAAAAAGTATTAAATGGTCAATAAGTGAAAGAATATAGAAACGGAAAATATTAAGGATGTAATTAAGGCCATTTATGCGAAAGCAGGAATATTCGATTTTGAATTAAACGTCCATAAGAATAAGCATTATTTAACGGACAAAATGGACATAAAAGACATTTAAAGAGTCAAGTATTAGGAATGTCATACAATGGACAATATAAAAATCACGGAAGAAGGAAATTAATGAAAGAAATAAACTTCCGTTGAATATTGTTAGAAAAATCAAGAATATTAAGAATCCAATAAAAATGATTGTTGACATACTACTAAATTATTTTGAAAAAATAAAATTTAACATTTCATTTATACGCTCAAGTTGCATAATAATTCTATTTAGAAAAGAAAATTTGAAATATAGTTTTTGAGAAAATAAATATTTTCTCAAAAAGAAGAAGATAAACATGTTACAATTTCTTATGTTAGACAACTATAAATATAAACTTTAGGGAAAAAGATGAATTCTTTAATTAAAGAATAATAGTAAACATTTTTATTTATGAGTTTTAAATAGATAAGAAATGTAAGTGTCAAGTAATAAACAATTATAATGGCAAGTTTATAATTGTCATAGCCTTGATATAACAAGTTTTTAATATTTAAATTAATTTTAAAAGATACCTTTCTTCGATATATTTTATGAATTATGCCAATTAAATTAGCATTTAATTATAAATAAAATGCGAAAGTAAACATGGACATATAAAAGTTTGGTAGCATAAACGTCATAAATATACTCATTTGAGAGTGAGTGGATAGTAAATTTATTTACTAAATTTAAGTGGAATTGAAATAGTAGAATTCCCATATAATAAGGAGTATATAAGGGAGTAATAACATTAGAAGTAGAAAAAAAATGATAAATGACTACTCCAATAATTAATTTGGCAATTTATAACAAATTACAACCATTAAATTAAGTTTATATAAACCTCCCTTATTGTGCAAATAAATGAATAGTCATGTTTTTGATAAAAACATGCATGTATAGTCAAGGAAATGCAAATGTACATTAATGTTGAAATTTAGTAAGAGTATATGTGCATTAAAGTAAAAGTTTTAAACTATACTGCTAAAATGAAACCAGTCTCGGATTAACATTTTAAAACTTATTTTTGGCAATAATAACATAAATCAAGATTACATAAATTAATGTCTTAAAAGGCTTAATTACTACTTAATTAAATGCTGAATCATTAAAGACTTGTTTTCAAATAAAAACAAGCATTTATCTTAGAACATATGTCATTTTGAAAAGCACTAAATATTGACACTCATAATGCAAATAAAAGACAAGCAAGATTATTTTGCTATCAATTAAAGAGTTTATGAACATTTAAGAAATGCTATAAATTAAAAATTGGACAATTATTTGAACATTCTGAGAAACATAAACGGGTCATTAAGCTTTATTGTTAGAAAGTACATGAACCTTGAGTAATGCCTCAAAAGTGTTATTGTGTGAAGTAATAAGGTATTTTAAAATTTTAGCAATAAATTTCATTAGACATTTTTGGAGACTTAATTGTCCTCATATTCAATTTTGGAAATTAATTAAGATTCTATTTTCTAAAATATAATAAGCATTTGTTTTGTTAGCCATTAAAGAGCTTTATTGACCGTTTTGGAAAGTATTAATAGTCAAAATTCAAGTAGTTAATAAAAATAAGTGTTTGAAAAAGAAGAGTATTTCTGCTCTTATTTTAAACATTTAGTTAAAATTCGAAAAGAGGCATTTAAATCCTTATTGTAACATTTTGGAATAAATTCTTTCTAAAGGATGTTTTATTAAAATAAAACATGTATTGGCATTTAGCTCTGTAAGCACTATAACTTCGCAAAAATTTAACATCTAAGGTTTTTATAAGGTATTAGAAATCTATTTTTTATTTTGTTTAAGTTCGAGAAATAATAAGGATATAACAGTATTCTAAAAAATACAATTTTATGTAACTACTAAAATTTCACCTGATAAAAATAAATAACTTTGAAGTAATAAAGATAGTTAATTAGGTAGGTGTAATAACCCGGAAATTCTGGGCCAGTTTAAAATTTTTATTTTGGCAATTTTAGCGAATTCTGAATATTTAAAATGAATTATTTTAAATAATATCGGCGAGAAAATTTATTTCGAATATAATTAGAACGTATATACTATACGCGTCGTCGTTAGAATATAAATATTTATTTATAATTATAAAAGGAATTGAAAATGGCGCGGTAGTTCGATAATTCGATTTCAAACTTCAATTGAATGTACCGGGTGCAAAACAATCCGGATTTTAGTGAAACCAAAAATGATAGGATCTAATTGATAATATCTTTCTATCGAATCCGAAAAATCGAAATTTCATAACGGGAATCAAAAGATATGTCCAGTTGAAAATTCTGAATAGTCGCTATGGAATTCAGGCCCTTAAAAATGGAAATTTTGCAAATGACCTCGGATTTCGACGAAACCAGTTTTGTTGGGTCCGTGATGTCAAATTATTGCTAGGTTTCAAATTTCATAATTTTTCGAATCAATATGTGAGCGTGGCAAAGGAAAACGCGTTTGACCAGTTTCAGTTGATTTTAATCGATTGGAAATTGGCCATTTTTCAAACGGTCTCAGAATTCGACGAAACTAGTTTTGCTAGGACCGTATCGTCAATACGAAGCTAGAAAATATTTTTCTGGAATTTTTCTAGTTAGTATGTGACCCCGGTAATTTGAAATGTACGTTTAAAATTCAATATACTGATTTAAATGTAAATTTAACGGAAACTGATTCAAACGATCGAATCAACCTACGATACATATCCCATTGTGTTCGGAATGGGGGTAAAACGCTATAGACGACAGGCGGTGGGCCTCGTTTAGAGGTCGTAAATAAAAGTCGCTTTTTAGTGATAAATAAAATAATTAAATAATATAAAAAAAAAATCCCTTCCTCTCTCTAACCCACTTGGTCAATGCCCCCCCCCCCCGGTCATTCATTCAGATCGAACGAAAGCAAAAAAAAAAAAAAAAAAAAAACCCAACCCCGATCTCGTCTGACGCTCGCTCCCCCCCCCCCCACTACCCACCGTCGCGCGCACCACCTGAGGACCCGCCATCGCCCCGAAGCCCGGCGCCGCGCCTCCCCTCCCATCTCCTCCCCTCTATCCACTCGATTTCCCAAAGCCCTCCGCCCCAAACCGAACCCTCCAGCCCTAGTGGGACCCACCGCCGCCTGAGGTGCCAACCCCCGACCATCCGCACACCCTAGCGCGCCTCCCCCATCAACAACACCCACCAACTCCGACCCCCTCTTCCGTTCAAGAAGAAAAAGTGAGTTTTTATTATTTTCTTTGTTTTCTCAGTTTTATAAATTACATAGCGTAAAAATCTGATTTTGTATAGGGGAAAAGGTTAGATTTTTGAATAGAAAAAGTATAGGATTTTATATATTTTTACTTATATAACAACGATATATATAATATGGTTTTTAACAATGTAAAAACATAACTTTTGCATATACATCGAAATAAAAATATGATTTTTATATATTGAACATCGAAATAAACATATGATTTTTATATATTGAGCTTCGAAATAAAAATATGATTTTTATATATTGAACTTCGAAATAAAAATATGATTTTTATATATTGAACATCGAAATAAAAATATGATTTTTATATATTGAACTTCGAAATAAAAATATGATTTTTATATATTGAACATCGAAATAAAAATATGATTTTTATATATTGAACTTCGAAATAAAAATGTGATTTTTATATATTGAATAGCGAAGTAAAAATTCGATTTTTACATATGTAGCGGATACGAGCAACGAAGGCGACAAAAGGCGAGATTGACGAAGATTTCTATAAAAGAAGAGTCAAGATGATTGGATAGCTATCTGTGAGAATTTCTCACCTTTCACTTTCTTTTCTCTAGTTATATATATATATATATACTAGGATGCAGACGGTGCTTAGTAGCACCCGACACAATCGTCCACAGACCATGGACTTGTTTGTTTGATTGCAAAAAAATTAGTTAGATTATTTGATTTGAATTGAATGGTTTGGTGAAATGGAATTGATGTGTGAATGGCGTGGGCCTTCACTAGACCGGGGATAAGGCTAGGCCTCGTCCCGTTTCTAGTATCGTGCCGTTATGCCGCCGAAATTTTCTAAAATATGTTAGAAAAATAAAAATATCATTTTATTGAATAAATGAACCAAATAGAAATTCATATGTTAGAATAAAATGTTTTATCGTTAAAAATATAATTTTTAACGTGAATGTGAATAAATAAATATTCATTTACAAACCAGACGGTTTGTTTATGTACACCTATTTGAAGGACATTAATTGGGTCGATAAATTTTACACATCGCCCAACTGCACAAATAAAATCTGTGTTTGATTGTTTGAAACCCCACACGGGTGTTAGGATGAAATTTGAAGTTCACTCATCCTAAATGATTAAATATGTCGATCGATCGATTGACAGGCTGTTATAAGCGTTAGATATCTATATTTGATGCTTATACAGTGTAGTGCACTTTGGTTGATGGTTGATTATTTTTCAATGTTATTATATACATGTGTTGTATGGAATCCATATAATTAACTTTATATGGTAATTGATTGGGCCTCATTCCAATTTGAAAAATAAAGAACAATATAAAATAAAGGTTCATGTGTTGACAGTACTCATCCATTGAGATTGGTCATGTGTTGAACGAAATATTTTAGTAATAAAATTTACATCTTTATCAATATAAAATAAAGGTTCATGTGTTGACAGTACTCATCCATTGAGATTGGTTATGTGTTGAACGAAATATTTTAGTAATAAAATTTACATCTTTATCGATATAAAATAAAAGTTCATGTGTTGACAGTACTCATCCATTGAGATTGGTCATGTGTTGAACGAAATATTTTAGTAATAAAATTTACATCTTTATCGATATAAAATAAAAGTTCATGTGTTGATAGTACTCATCCATTGAGATTGGTCATGTGTTGAACGAAATATTTTAGTAATAAAATTTACATCTTTATCGATATAAAATAAAAGTTCATGTGTTGACAGTACTCATCCATTGAGATTGGTCATGTGTTGAACGAAATATTTTGATAATAACAACTATTTTGAAAAAGAAATATTTGAAATAGAATATTTGAAAATAGAAATGTATGAAGCCGTGTTGATTAGATTGACGCCATTTTGACGTAAACGATTTCGAAATGAATTGAATTGAAAACGATTTCGAAATGAATTGAATGGAAAACGATTTCGAAATGAATTGAAAACGAATTCAAATTGAACTGAAAGCAAATTGAAATGAATTCAAATTGAATTGAAATTTGAATTGAATAGAAATGAATTTTAAAACGAATTTATAAAGAAGAATTCAATTTTGATTTGAATTGAAATGGAAGTTGAAATTGCTTTTGAAACGAATTTAAAACTAATTATATAATTCGTTTTAAATAGAAATCGACGAAATATATAATATATATAATATATATAATATAATGGCCTGAATAGAACGCGTCGCGCCGCGGCAGTTCGCGAATTTCGACCATTAACTTCGAACGAATATTACGGGAGATCCGACCGTCGGATTCTCCTAAAACCGGAACCGTTGGGTTCGTATCGAAAAGAGCTTTCTAACGAATATTAGAAATTAGAAATCTAACGGTTGGATTTGGAGATACGTCCAAATCAAATTCGAAAAAGGTCGCTGTAAGTGCAGTTCGATGGCCGTTGATGGAAATCGACTGTACGGGCCTTGATAAAATTATTAAAAATAGTAATAATTTGTGTAAAATCATAAGAAATGATTTAGAAAGAATTGGGATGAAAAACTCCATATTTGAAAAGATAAAAATAGATTTTTATCGAAATGAACTGGTTTTGAACTAGAATTATAATTCTATTTATTTTTAAATAAATAAATTGAATTTAAAAAGGGTTTTAAAAATAACCAGAATATCCAATGATTGCATTGGAGTGGATTTGAATCGAATTTGTCTTCAGAATATTTCGATGTTGGAATTCGTGATTATACAGGTGTTGTTATGGAAATTTGAAAGATATATATTTATATCGTTATTTCCAATACGACATTTGTTAGTCGTAGAATTTGATATTGAATATAAGCCGATATATTTTCTATTCAGAGCCTTGTATTGAATATCGAATGTGATTTGGGTTTGTCGTGAATGGTGTCTTCACTAACACTGTTCTTGAACCCAGTTGAGAAATGATTAAATCTTTTTATTTAGATTTAATGAAAGGTACCAATTAAATAATATTTAATTGGAATTGAATTGATATTGATTTTTGGGTTTATCGTGAACAGTGTTTTAAATAACACTCGTTCTTTAACCCGATAATTAATGAATGTGATTTTGGGTTTATCGTGAACCGTGTTTTAAATGACACTGATTCTTTAACCCAGTCGAAGATTAAAACTAAGTGGAGTTTTAATGAATCTTTAATTAGATTGAAATGATCGAAAATGGAGTATCACCGGTTCTGCTCCAGGCGATAGTTAAATCTTTAATTAGATTTGAACGTGAAATGGTAATTGAATTACCGATAACACTGTGGTGTTAGATATGAAGTATTACCAGTTTTACTTCATGGGATTAATAGGTTGGGATTGGGAAATTAAAACAAATGATCACTTCGGTAAGGTTCGTTAATCCCGACTAGTTGAATCGAAATTCAAAAGAAGATTAAAGAATAAATTCAAGGGATTTATCTTGAATAAAATTAATGGGAACCTCTCCCTATGAATGTGAAATTTAGAAACTAACTGTCGGTTAGCTAAGCAGAATGTTTTCTGGATATTGATCTGATGTTGGTTTCGGCCTTCGGGGTTAATATTTAGGGAATTATTCTCTTGATTAATTTACGGTTAGTGACTAATGAATTGGAATGAGGCGTATGTTGTGTTTGTGTAACACTTTTATAATATATACGCGAGTTATTCGGAAAGACCGGGTTTATCCCATTCTGAATAACTGATACGACGATAAGTCGAAGATGAAGACGATGGTCGAAGACCGGAAGTCTTCACGTCGTTTGGGTGATTACTGATGATCTTGATTGGGATGTACACCCAAGAAGATGGAAACAGTTGGTGATCGTCCAGACGTATTTGGAGATCGAAGGATATGCGGGGTACTAGGTGCCTCCGGTTTCGTTCAGACCCAGAACGGACTTGTAAATGGACTGTGTGTCTGACACTGGATTTTAGTCCGTGTGATTGATCTCTATTAAATATATATCTGTTTGGCGGCGGAGAATTTATTCTCTTGCTTAACGCCCTTCTCTGAGACGTACGAGCTCAGGGGTTATATATTGATGGATATCAAACGCATGGAGTGAATTGCCTGTGTGGCATGCCTAAGTGGCAATTGATCGAGGCTTCTGTTGAAAAGCAAAGTCTTGTGGTGATGATCAAAGCACAGCCTGTGTGGCATAGCTTTGTGTAACGTGAATTCGCGAACTTCACACCCGGTATGAACCAAAAACGGGAGACGGACCTCAGGGAGGGCATGCGTTTCTTTCTAGTTAGAAGTGGCGTCAGTGGTTTTACACGCCCTGACGAGTTTGACTTATGTGGTGGTTGCTGTTGCGAGGCGCCTCAGTTTGATCGGACGATCCGGGTCCGATGGAGTCATTTAGTTGGCTCACCTACGCCCCCAAAGGGCGGGGAAACGCAGTGTTTAGGCATTTTAATCCACATCGGTGGACCGGCCCTGTCGCTCCAAGGGACGATGCGTTCTGTTCCTGAGACACGGGCTAGAGCGTCTCGAATCGGTTGAGGACTATCTTTTGCCTCGGTTCATAGACAGAAACCCAATTTCCAAATACGCGACATTTGCGGTTTTAATTGTAGAACTAGTATGACGACATGATATATGGTACCCATGCCGCCTATGATTGATACTTATGATTTGAAGTTGTTTTATACACTATGCACTTATAATAGTATCAAATGATTTGTTTTAAACGTATCAAGCATTCTTTGGCTGTTATAAGGGAAAACCCTATCCCCCGGCTTGCGTTGCATTGTGTGATAGGACCTGGGTCTTATAACAGCTTCATTTTTCTTTATTTAGCATTGCGTTGTTGGTTTTATACACTGGTATTCTTGGGAGGAAACCCGTTCCGTGTTATACGGCGTGGCCCCTTGATTTACCTAACTTTAAAAATAAAGATTAACGGTTTTAGTTCTCACACCAGTCACATGACTGACCTGGAGTTTATTGTTTTAACCTAAACTCTGGGTGCCCCTATTTTCGACACGGGCAGCTAGTAGTTTTGGTTTTGCAGATTTATATTCACAGGATCCTGGTTTACAGCTGGAATGATATCCGGAAAGCTTTGTATCCGTATATCTCTTCTAGTTGTGTATTGTATTATTTTCCGCTGCGATGTATTTAAATGTAATTTAAATCTCTGATATTTTCTGTGTAATAGTTATTCATTTATACTCTGTATATTCTTGTAATCTGATGCATTGTTGTAATATACAGTGAAATGTTCTTTTGTATGCGTTCTGTTGTGGTTTGTTCTCGAACTATCCGCCGCTTTCCTTTACGGGGAAGTTACGGGTTTTCACAGTAGGTTAGAATTGGGTTCTAAGGATTAATTGTACAACCTAACTTGGAAATTTTAGTGTCAGTCCTAGATGTTTCTATTTGAAAAGATGGTGAGGTATATTACTTCTAGAATCAATGGTTGGTTGTGAATTAGTTTGCCCTAAATAGTTTAGTTTAGGAATTAAAACGTTTATAACCGAATTTAGCGCTTAGCAATATATTTATATAAATAGTGTAGCATAACTTACCGTAATTCGTAATTTTAGAAATAATATTCATGAATATTAATTGCAAATTTATCAGGCAATAAATTTGTAATTAATAAGATCAAAAGTGAGTTTTGGGAGACTGATTTAAAAGAGAAATATGTTGGAAAGAAATGGGTATATTTTCAAGCTGAAGGAGCTTGAAGGAATTAAGTAAGTATTCATGGAATGGTCCGGTTTTGATTATGGATGGGCCACATTTATGAAAATAACATGGAAGACTTAAGGAATGAATTGGCATCTAAGGAATTATAATAAGATATTAAGACCTCATCACCACTTAGACCAATTGGTTGTAGGGGAAAATTTCCAAAACAATTATATTTAGGTTATGACCGCTTGTGGTCCCCTGTTTTGATTAGATGAAGGTATAAAAAAAATATAAGTAATGAATCCCTATTTTCAAGGGTGTGTTTTGGATTTGAGACCCCTTGTAAATTTTTAATGTTATTTGAGTAAGAGAGTGAATTTCATGGGGACATTTAACTTAGCGATCTACCATATATGGAATTTGAAAGTTAATGATTTGCAACCTACACCGAGGGAGCGCACCGGTCTTGACATTTTGGAATATTAAGCATAAAGGAAGTTTAGCCTCAGCGAATGTCATCTTCAATTATAAGAACCTAAAGCATGAAATTAAGGGACAGTCCTAACTATTGGATTTGCATAAATTATCCTTTCTGGTTAGATATGATCATGTTTTGGTTTGCTTAAGAATATTTGTTTAATTTTTACAAAGTATCATTTTTTCCCTTTTTTTACAAAAGATTATATTAGAAATTATAAGGAATATACAGAGAACTTAAAAGGTGTGATGTGTATTTTTTTCGTGTTCGCACATAGATTATACTATCCATTCAAAATATGACAATACCCATTCCTTGTAATTTTAAAGTTAATCTTGTTGTTTGGGCAAATTTATGGAGATTTATAGCAAAGAACCTTTTATTGGAATTTAAATTCTAGAAAATTGAAGCATAGGGAAAATATTCTAGTTATTAGTATGGGCTAGAATATTAATTAGTTAGATTTAAAAAAATAGGTATTGGAAAATTTTGAATTTTTAGGTCACACCTCATTTAAAGACTAGAGGACAAAATGAAGACAACTAGATCTTTGGGGATAAGAGGAAGAGTTGTAATTGGATCTCTTAGAAATAGGAATAATATTTATCTTTATAGAAGTAGCGTGATTATCTTTTTGTTAATTAGTGGGCGCTCTTGAATAATTTCTAGGATGCCACCTAAAACACCAAAGAGTTGACGGGATAACCTTTGATGAATTTCTACTCAAACCAAATTTGTGACTAGACTTTGGAAAAAGTCTAATTTGATTAGGCGGCTTGTGAAGGGTAAAAAGTCAGTATTATATTTTGGATTTTCTTAAAGTTAGGGGGATAAAATATAGTATTGATGATAGAAGTCCATAACGTTTTCATATTGGTATGATACCTTCACGGTACATCAAATTTTTGGTAGGGCCTAATCAAGAAAGGAGGACAAAGGGAGAACCTTGGGAGCCTCGTGCCACCATAGATATTTTTGGGGCGCAAGATTTCGAGACTCTGCAATAATTAGTTAAATTGGTTCCAGTACATTAGGGAGAAAATTGGAGGAAATTCGATTAAAGGCATGAAAACTTTAAATTTTGCAATCTTCTTCGGAAATTTTAGGATTTTATGGTTACATTGTGGTTGCTAGATTAGATGGTAGGAATTGTATGCAACACAAATGGATTGAGCACTCATGTAGAAATTATATGCATGAGAGGGTGTTTTGCAGACATATGGCATCAATTACTACACATAAAAGCTAGGACTGAGCTCATTTTAGCAAGTCTAGAATTAATAATCACTATGAGTTATGAATGTTTATGGATTCATATAAAATAACATGGGTGTACAATATGGTTGTTTAGAGCGAGTTATGTTCTTCGTCCCTTCAAAAGATTTCAGGATGAAATCTCTAATAAAGGGGGATAATGTAACACCCCGTAAAATAAACCTAAGATAGACATAAGGTAATTTAATTTAAAATAAATAATAAAAACGAATAATAAGTTAATGAGCTAAAAAATGGAATTTTGAGTAATTAGGAATTAGGCAACGAAAGTATTGCTATTACATTCATGGCAAGATTCTGATCTGTTTTCATATTTTATTTGCTCAAAACGGAGTCTGTATGAAGAAAATATTAATAAAACAAGTTATACGTAAATTGTTTACACATAGGGTTTGAAATTCAAATTGAATGAATAAATATATGGAATATAAGTTTATATTAATTGGCCAAAAAGAATGTTCTACAAGGAATTAAATTGTATGTAGATATATACATATAAAAGGGAATAAGAATGAAGAAGAAACGGAAAGTAATCAATGCAATTAATGAATAATTATTAAAATGGGCAAACACCTAATGGAAAAATCTCCTAAACGGAACTCGACCCAAGGGTCAACCGCCTTGGTTTAAGAGTGGTGGCGAAGGCTTGTTTTTCTAGAGTTTTTATGTAAATTGTATACATGGACTACGTGGATTTAATCTAATAGATCCTACGGTCTTTATTAACACTTGCAACTATATATACCACCTTTCTAGCCTCTATCTAACCCTATTCTTCATTTCATTCTTACGACTCCATTCTGTCCTTTCACCATTGCTAATTCCATTAGTAAGATTATATTTCTCTTCTAATTCACTAAGCTCGATTTTATCCTCTCTATTCTAATATTATAGATTTTAGAGTTCTGGAATTTAGTTTATATATATATATATAAGATTCAGATTCATTTGATTCTTATATATATTAATAGAAGAATTGGAGCAAGATTTCGAACGTTTGGTCAAAATTTGATTCTACAAATATCTTGTTATTCTTCATCTTCAAATCACTGTGAGTGGAAACCCTATAAGTTTTTATTTCATATCTTTTGTAGCTTAGATTTGGAATATTATGCCTATATGGGATTTGGATTAAATGATAATATAATATTAAAACCCTCCAAATCCTGTATAGGCATAATATTCCAAATCTAAACTACAAAATATAAGAAATAGAAACTTATAGAGTTTCCACTCACAGTGATTTGAAGATGAAGAATAACAAGATATTTATAGAATTTGATTTGGATCTAGCCTTTGAAATTACGCTCCAATCCTTATATATATATATATATATATCAAACAAATCATAATCTTATCTATATATAAACTAGAGCTTTGATGCGTGCAGGTTAGGTTGTTCTTGCTGTCCTTTTCTGTACTTTATATTTGTAGCTTCATTTAAGATGTAATTTTGTTGCTTTTATAACATTGTCATATGTCTCCCTATGTGGAGTTGTTACTATAGTAGTCTAGTCGCTAAAATTAGCTTCTGTGCTATAAGCTAAGCAGTAATAGTGTTAGATCGACTGTAAAAAAATCTATGTTGAACGGTCCACCTTAACAACCGAAGTAGCAAAAGTCAATCTGGATCCGCCTATATTATTGTAATTATTAATTATTATAGTAGTAAGTGTTTGCGATCTCTTTAAAAACCGGTCGGCTTTGCCAATAAATTCCAAAACTCTAAAATCTATATTGATCTTAGAATAGAGAGGATAGAACTGAGGTTAGAGAAATAGAAGAGAAACCTAACCTTACTTCTGGAATTAGTGATGGAAAAAGGACATAATGGAGGCGTAAGAATGAAATGAAGAATAGGTTTGGGAAGAGGCTAGGAGAGTGGTATATATAGTTGCAAGTGTTAATAAAGACCATACAATCTATTAGATTAATTCAAGCAGTTTGTATATGCAATTTATTATAAAAACCCTTAAAAAACAATCCCGCACCACCACTCTTCAACCAAGACGGTCGACCTCTTTGGTAAAAGGGCGGTAGATCTGCGGTGGACCCTAAGGGCCGACCCCTTGAGTCGGGATCCGTCCAGGAGATTTTTCTCCTAGTTGTTTGCCTATTTTATAAATTGTTCATTGGTTGCATTTATTACTTTTTGTTTCTTCTTTATTCTTGTCCCTTTTATATGCACATATCTACACATAATTCAAATCCTTATGGAATATTCTTTTTGGCTGATTAATATTAAGTTATATTCCATATATTTATTCAATCAATTTGAATGTCAAACCCTATGTGTAAAAAAATTACGTATAACTTGTTTCATTTATTTCTTCTTTATACGGACTCCGTTTTCAGCAAATAAAATATGAAAACAGATCAGAATCTCTATATGAATGTAATAGCAATACTTTCGTGGCCCAATTCCTAATTAATCAAAATTCCTTTTTCAGCCCATTAACTTATTATTGATTTTTATTATTTATTTTAAATTAAATTACTTTATCTCTTTTATGTTTATTTTACGAGGTGTTACATAAGTTTTAAATACTTCATAACCTTCCCTTTTATGTTTTAAAAATATCAGCTATGTAAATTGTAACAACCCAAATTTCAATGGGTCCAATTTTTTTTTACAAAATGCTAAATCCAAGTCCAATGAACCCTGAGTTGGTGTATTTGATATCCTACAGAAAGACAAAGATAAATAAATTGAAGCTCGCAACAAAATATCTCACAACGGAACTAATATAATTTAATTGTAAGTACATACTCACCATAATATCTCATGGCAGAATGAATAAAATATAATTGTAATTTGTAAGTAAATACTCACCATAATAATGACACTGACTAGCAACTGCCTATAAGCTATAAAATCTTTGCCATCTGTCTAACCAACGACTTTGTTATGGGGAGGGGGTCAAAACAAAAGTTCTAATGAATGGACAAATTATACTTTTTAAAGATAAAACTACACATATTGTTTTATCATTGGTTTACTTTTATTACATTATTAGAGTTTATAATACTCTTGCCTCTACGCATACTTTGAACCCATCTACTCCTCATTAGATCAAACCTATTTATCCTTATATATGTAGCTATGTGCCCAATATATCTAGGTACTATCCATAATACCTTCCTCGAAAGGTCTCTATAGTCATGCTATGAATGCGCACTAAATATCCATAGCCACACTACGAGAACGTACTAGGCCACACTACGAAGGCGCACTATGTCTCCATCGCCACATTACGAAAGCATATTAGGTCATGTTACGAAAGCGTGTTAAGCCTCCATCGCAACGCTACAAAAGCGTATTATCTACTATCTGATTCCGCTATAGAACTCAACTGGGGGATTTCTACATCTATAAAGGACAGCTTCGTTAGGTCTACAATACATATATACATAGATTTGGTCAGTCTCTTTTCACGTTGGCTATAGCCCCACTCGGCCCTCTAATAATGAAAACCATTTTAAAAGCTAAGTGACCATGAATAGACAATCTAAAAATCCAATTGGCGTTGTCCCTTATTCAATATATCTATAGTGAAAGACGAATTGCTTGTTGGTTTAGCTCCAATCTTTCCTATACTCTCTCTGATTGACGATGATAGGTATATGACGACTTGTTTATCCTTATTGGGTCCTGACTGCGAAGCCTGCTCTAAAAGTCGAGGCAGCCGCCAAATCCTAAAAATCATCCCATCAATCTTTGTCCTGCTCTTAACATAAATATAGCCAAGGCATACTCTATGGATGGAACCGTACAGACCTGTTTCTAGGGGTACAACTTCGTTAGGCCTATCCCCAAAAGGCCATCTCAGAGTATTCTCACATTCCATAGAATGTCTCGAACTTCTTTCCAGTCCTGTCAAATATTAAGTTGGATTTTCTCCCACGGTGTCTCGGGACACTTGCAATGATTTGCCCCGTTAGGCTTTTCATTCCTTTGGACTCGTTCAAATGCATATTGTTCGTTATTTTATTAGATCCTATGTCTAATTTACCATTATGTGTTTTTACAAACTTTCATATTCGTTGACTTACAATATTATTCAGTCCGTTTAATCTGAATTTTAATTACTTGTTTATCAACTTTATTAGTTACCATAGAACGACCGAATAACTATAAAATGCCTATTTACGAAGCCACCGTAAAATCGTAGAATGTTATATAATTGGTTAATCACAAGGCCACCATAGAACTGTAGAATTGCCTAATCACAGGGTCATCATAGAACCACAGAACTATCTAGTCACAAGGCCACCATAGAGTATTGCTTAGTAAACTTAGTTCACGCTTTTAAGTTTATTTATAATATTCCTTTTTATTTCATTTCACTTTTAATTACAATTTTCAGGTTATTATCTTACTTTCACCATAGAACCATAGACATAGAATTATGCTTATTAAACTTAAACTACACTTTTGTTTACTCATAACAAGCCTTTGTTTCACTTTAAATTATAACCTGCATATTGTTATCTTGCTTACATATATATATCAAAACTGTCTACTATGATTCATTTTTGTGTCTACATAATTATCATAATATTCTTACCAACATATTCAATTTGTTTTATTATGCTTCAGTTATGTGTCCATATAATTATCATAATATGTTAAATTTCTTTCTAGTTATCAAATATTTAACTTGATTTCTTATTCTCTTTCTTTACAAAACATCTTTTAGTTATGTTTATCCTTTTTCTTTCCTTCTGTGTAAATTTATTCTTTAGGAAGTTACGCATGTCCCTATTTGATTGATAATTTAAAATTGCATAAGTATATATTTTTATAGTTTAAGATAATTGCAGCAACAGATATTCATAATTGCAAGACATTTTTTTTCTTTTCAATTATTTGCTATTTGACAGTGCGAAATATAGCTAAATCCTTATTTTGCACTAATCCACGCCTTTATTTCTTTTCATATTTGCAATTATGTTTTCCATTCTCTTACAAACTAAACTATGGAAATATGTTCCATTTTTCCTAACCAATCAATCTAAGCTATTTCTAACTTCATAATTTAATCCGTACACATATATTCATGTTCTTAGTTTATATTCTCAATTTGACATAACTACGATGAATTTGGATATAATTTGTCTTATAGTTCTTTTTCTCTCAATTCCAACAATTTCTAATTCATTCTATTCTAAATTTGAATGGAAATTTTAACAAATAAACATGAGAATTTTCAGATTTACTATTCAATTACAAATTTACTATACGTCATATTAATTATGTCATATCAACTTGTGTCATAATTATTGGACAAGTCATATCCAATTTATTTATTTTTAACCCAGATTCCCTTTTGTTACAGTTTTGGTATTACATATTTATTTAGCACCAAATTATCAAATTCTTTTTTTTTCATAATTTCAATTGAATTATATTTTCCAATGCACGCAAAATAAAAAGGATTATAATCAGTTGCATAAAATTAGATGCATAAATCAGTCGTATACATATGCCAATATTGCAGATTTAGGCTTATTTTGCGCATAACCAAAATTTAACATAAAGCTGTAAAATCCGACGTAGAAAGAGGAAAAGGATGCTTAAAGAATATCTTATTACTTTAACAAGAATCAAACGATGATGTATATCGCTATTAAGAAGTACAATTTAAATCCACTTATCTTGAATTCGCGCTTCAAGTTCTGGATCTGATTTGGATTCAGATTTGTTATCCGTGGTCTTACCTGTTTTATTCTACAAACTGTATTTTTCATAAATCTACAAATCTGAATTCAAGAAAGATTAAAAAAAACTATTTAAATTCCGATCCGAAGAACTTACCTCGTGTGTACAGAGAATTTGAGCATCTAAACCTTAAATTTACGACATCTGCCTCCAAATCTTAAATCAAATAGCCTAGGTCTAATATTTTCTATTCCTGAAGAATTGGAGGAGAAGAGGGGATGATAGGGCTTCCGCGCCCTCTTAGAAAAATATGAGTTTGGCAGCTAGACCTCTAGGTTTATTTATAAATGTCCAAGTTAACTTTGTCCGTCCAAATTAATTTAAAATAAATCTCACCGCCAAAAGAAATTCAAGCCCGTTTTAAAACAACGCAGACCCGAAACAAAGAAACGTCATCAAATAACATGGGTTCCTTTTCTCATGCATAATTAATTGTTTTGAACATTGTTAACGTTATTTTAGTTTTCCCTATTTTAATTCTTATGCATTAATTTTCTTCTATTTTAAATTCCTGTGTGTTAATTCTTGTGATTGTTATTCAAAATGTTTGTTTTTATTTTCAAATTAATTAAATTTCCTTCCCGTTTCTAACATGCATCTAATTTCAATTTCAAACGCGGTTATTTCTGAAATTTTATATGTATTAATTTCTTGGTAACGTGAAGTTTATTAATATGTTAACATTAATAAATATCTTTTACATTATGATGTAATTCTGTTTATGACTCCCTTTTTTTTCATATTTGAACGCACGTTACCTCTAAATTTTTTGTCTATATAGAAATATATATATATATATGTGTGTGTGTGTGTGTGTTTGTGTGTGTGTGTGTGTGTGTTTACATGCGTGCAAACCATTCTAGAATTGATTATCTGCTTTCAACTTTGACGTTATTTCCATTTATTTCTCTTTCTATGTCATTAATGATGCACATGACCAATTAAAGAAATGTTGTAATTTAATGTTAATTACTTTCCCTTTCTTAATTAAATTCTTTTTTTTTCATGTGCAATTGTTTTTGAGTTTGAAATGCACTTTACTCTATAATTATTTTGATGATTTTATTATTTAGAATGTGGGGAATTACATAAATCAAGAATAATCATCTACTATAATGAACATATATCTATTTTGACTTATAGATTGAATTTGCTAAGGGCCAAATAAATTTGATTGAAGAAGTTTAGGGGATTGACATGTAGAAATTGTCTTTTGATTTAAAAGAACTTCTTCTAAGTTTTTCTAATTCGCAAGCTCTTATAAATTATCTATTACAAAATTAGTTTTGGGAAGATTTCTAACGAGATTGTATTTAGAAATCTTAGATAAAAGTTTAAAATTTAAATGCCTAAATCTTTTGTGCCAAATCTAAAGGTCACTTGTATCGTCCAAAAGACGCGTCTTTTGTTTGAAACTCTCATACTTAGAATGTGAATATTTTGTTTACTATTGTCCACAAATACAATGTTTGATTCATTATCTTCAATAAAGCGACTGTCTTTTTCAAATTTAATTTTATAACCTAGATCATATAATTGACTTGTACTTAGCAGATTATGCTTTTAAATTCCTAACTAATAAAACAATAGAAATAGTAGAAGATTTAGAGTTACCGACATTGCCGCTACCAATCACATATTCTTTAGAATTATCTTCAAAATTAACTAGTCCGCCATCTTTGTAAACATCAACGTTATCTCTAGATTTCCATCCATATATCTTGAACATCCACTATCCAATACCCACTTATTCTTTTTGATTTGAAATGCTTTTTCATCAATTGCAATGTAACATATCTGCTCCTGTAGAAATTACTTTTTCAAAAGATCAAATGACTTTTTATAATAAATAAATGTAAATCTAACAAGGAATATCATGACGATTCTATGAGATATCCATATAAAAAAGTGTTAATAATTTTATCAAAATTTACCATTTTACAAAATTTTCAAAACTAAGATTATGAAACTTTTGAAGTGATGCGAATTAAGGATCTTAAGGCTAAATTGACATTAAGGAGGAGACAAATAGTGTCACTTAAATTTGTGAATCTTTTAGAATTTTTTTATTATGACATGAGTAATTGTAGAGTGACCACATAATGAAATAGATACATAAAAATGCAAGTAATGTAAATGCAGTAAAGGAAATAACACACTGGAATTTTATACTAGTTCGAAGTTACCTTACATCCAGTTCCGCACTACGTACGGTCTTTAGTCAGTGTGAACAATTACACTTCCTGTTTTCAAGGCCATAAGGAGACACCATCCATAATTCAAACCGTTGGGCAAACGAATCTGATTTGCGGGACGTAGATCTACACCGAACTTGATTTCTAGGAAAACAAGTCACTCCCAATTGTTTTTTACTGGACATAATCAAAACAGACTAGATTCAGAGTTACCTAGTCACAAAGTATAGATTTTGATTTGTTTGTACAATGAATGTAGACTTGGATTTTTCGATCATGATTAATTGCTCCTAAATCTCTGATTTGCACTTTGATCATGGTAGAAATGAAGAGAGTTCGATGCAGAATAAAATCAAAGAAAAATGGCTTGATTCGGTTTGAAAGTCGATAAAATTTTGTTATGGACTTTGTAATTTTTAAGAGATAAGAGAGTGAAGAAATATGATGGAAACGATTAAATTTCGTCTCTGGAAGAAGGGTATATATAGAAGTGAAGAGATATAATAGCTAGAGAGGAGTTATCACGAATAGACACTTCTTTTCAAATTTGAATTTTGAAAAATACCAATCTGTGTCGACGTACTATTTGGACTATGTCGATGTATCCTAGGCTAAATTTAAAACTAGTTAATTTTAAATTGTTTTGTAAATATAAATGTGTATATATATATATATATATTGATTTGATACTTTATAAAACTATTTTAACATAGTAAATGTACATTTCAACCATAAAACTTAAGAAAACTTATTGAAAAATATCTTAAAAGAATTAAAGTAAAAATAATAATATTTATATATTAAAACTATATATAATTAAATATATGAAACTCAAAATACAAATATCAAAACCATAATAGTATTAATTTATAATTATAAAGTTTAAAATCAAAATATAAGATATAATTAAAATTAAAATCTAGAGTATAATACTAAATATATATAATTGTAAAAATTAAAGTGTAATTAAATATAATTAGAAACAAAAGTATAAGTTTATAATAAGTCAAATTATAGAGCTAATAATTAAATTATAAGTATGATCAAAATATTGAAGTAAGTAATTTGAAATTAAAGCATAAGTAAAAGTATAAATATAAAAATCTTATATAAAATATTTCAAAGTAAATAATTTAAAAACTTGAAATTTCTTTCTGAAGCTTTTTGAAAGATCATTCTGATAACAAGGATATTTGAAAACATTCTATAAAGAGATTTGAAAATACTTTATGAAATCATTTTAAAATAGGAATATTTTGGGAAAATCATTTTATAAAAATAGATGGAGATCAAATAAATACAGCCTGAGTTTTAATATAAAATCTTGCTAGGATCGTGCAACATACCCTAGTGGGAAGGGGGTGAATATGGTACTTTAAAATTTCATAGACAAACAAATAAATAATGCAGAAACATAAATGCAAATAAGTAAATAACACACAAATAAACACAACTTCGATCATTAACCTGTAAATGCATATTTTATCCCACAAAGTTATTTCTAGGATTACATGGTTAAATGCTTACAACATTTATAAACTCGCACTCCCAGCTAGAATATGCTAACTCTATGCTTTGTTATCCTGCTTGGACTCAAAACCCAAAAATCGAAAGAGTGTTATTATTGACACACCAGATTCGGATGGGGGGACACGTCCAAATAAAGAATTCGGCATGCAGCCACCTTTTCCGATTTTTTCAATTTTCAACGACCATTTATCGAATTTAAGGGTGAAATGCAGCTACATCCCATCGAATTCCGTGAATAAATGCGGTAAAGGCTTGCATACCTATGTCCTACCTTATCCAACCCTGGTATGTCATTAACAACCCTCCATCAAAATCCCCGAACCACAAATGTGTGGCTCAAAATCCTAAGAAGTAGAGTTCAAAATAGAAAACAAAAACAAAAACAAAACGCCTCTAAATTATTTTCAATACAAGTTTTAAACCAAGAGGCATAAAGTAAGTTTCCCGTTAATTTTAGTGTGCTGTTAAGGGCACCTCGTTTTCTTCTTACTAATACCATTACTAAAAAATACCATAAAATTTTATACTACACTCTTTCTAGTATCAAACTTTTCAAAGGGTTACCAAAAACAATTTTTTTTGTATGGCGAGGAACCGTCGATTAACACTGTTTTCCACGGCAATCAATTACCGATCAATCGACGGTTGTGACTACAGAAAATAGTGTTGGTCGATGGTTGTTTGCCGTGCAAAACAATTTTGCATGGTAGTTGATCGCCGTGTGAATTGTGTTTGATATCAGGAAGTACATAAAATTTATTATGTTTATTACTTTTGTCCATGTTATTACGAGTAGCATTACAATAATTTTAACTTCTCAGCCCTTAAATATCGTGTGAGCCGCCCTCCTTTGCCCACTCAAAGGTACAAAGTTTCCTCCCCCAGCCTCTTCTATTTCCTTTTAAATTCGGTCCTCCCCAAAGTAATTCGACTTTGCCAATTGCCCTAAACAAAACTCTGCAACAAACATGCTGCCAATACCAAGCTTACCAACTCTGAAGTGTCACCCCTGAGGTTCCATGCCGCCAAATCCAAGATATTCGCTGCCGAAGTTGAGCTTCAGTTGCGTGGACGGTTGCGATTCAATGAGGGTTTGTGCAGATGCTCGCCTGGAGATCGTTTCACAGATTCAATTCGATGAATTGAACTTGCTTTTGTCGAGTAAGTTTCTTTCACACTTGATTGGTCACTGGAGATAGTATTTGTTTGAATTTGAAATCGTGCTGTTTTACTGATCCCGATGTGGAGAAGTTCAATCTCGAATTGCTGTATTGCTATGTTGTGCCTTTAGCAGTTGCTTCCTTGTCGTGAGTTTTCCGCTGGTTGACGGATCCCGATGATGTATTGGATTTGCTATACGTACTGATGGCGAGGTGTAGTTGTTGAGATAAGTTGGGTATTCTGCTGCTTATTGTTCTTAAATTTGATCAAACAGGTCTATATTAGTCAAGGAGATACTTGCTGAGTTACTTGAGATAACCTTCTCTTGTAAGATGTAGATGAAGTTGAAAAAAGGTAATGATTTTTGTGATCGGACTGTATGGTTTATGGCATTGAAAGAAAAGAAATTCTCTTTGATTCTGATGTAATGAAAAATTGGTATATGGATAATGTTTGTTTATATAGGCATTGAAGGAGTGTATTTGTGGAAGGATATGCAATCACAATTCTCTTTGATTTGTATCCACTGTATAATCACAATTTCCTTTTCTTTCTTGGTATGTAATCAACAGAAATTTATTCCTAAAACAACGTAAATAAGATCTGTTGTATCTTCCATCAAAGATCATATGATCGAGCCTATGATTTTTTATTTTTCCCTTTCTGTTGCCTCAAATATATTTTCAGAAATCTGTAACAAACACTCAAAAAACACGTTAAATAAAACATATATTTATTAAAATGAAAAAAGAAAGTTGATTGAAGCATCGAAAAATATTTTCCTTCTATGATCAGTGGCGGAGCCAGCCAATAAATTCAGGTAGGGCAAATATTAAAGAAGAAAATTTTGAAGTTTTCTAGAATTAAGCAAAGCAAATTTCATCAAAAAAAAAAAAAAAAAAAAAAAGTGAACAACAGTTGACATCAGTAAAACCAAAAATTGGACTTATGCATGACAGGACGCAACCAGATATGGCAAACCTGCAAATTCAGGTATGGCCACCTAATTAATTCAAGTATTTTTTTAATTGCAACACTCAAATTCAGCTATGGCATGGGCCCTAGCTGGCCTATACCTAAATCCGCCCGTCTATGATAATAATAAATACATGTCATTTTCATAGACAAAAATAGACATGTTTGAAATGTAATATTTGTGAATAGATGCAAATGAGAATGAAATACATAAACTGTGCTTTTGTGATTTTTAAACTATAGCACACTTAAAAGAAAAATCAAGTATAACAATATATTTATTATCATCAAACAAAATAGACACTTCATAATCTCCCCTTTTTTATGATAACAAACAACAAGTTAGGATTTAGAAAGCTTAACGCATGTCGAGTATATATTATGTGTGTGTGTGTGTGTGTGTGTGTGTGTGTGTGTGTGTATATATATATATATATATATATATATATATATATAATCACAACACACTTGTTTATATATATGTAACATGCTCCCTCTATGCATAGGGTTGTTATGGTAATGGTTACCATTACCATTTGGCAATACCGTTACCATACCGTTTTTACTGGTAAGCCAGAATTGCTTACCGTTACCGTTACCGATCGACCGGTATACCGAAGACTGGTATACCGATAATTTGGTAACCATCACACTTGTTTATATATATGTAACATGCTCCCTCTATGCATAGGGCTGTTATGGTAATGATTAACGTTACCGTTTGGCAGATACTGTTACCATACCGTTTTTACTGGTAAGCCAGAATTGTTTACCGTTACCGTTACCGATCGACTGGTATACTGATAATCTGGTAACCATTACACTGGTAATGGTAAATTACCGTTTGTCCATCAAAGTTTATATCTTGACATATTTTTTGTACATTGTGCATCTTTATTATACTATATGTAGTGTTAATTTGTAAAAAACATAAATAGAAAAGAAAATAAGTGTACTTGGAATTATTTCACCTGATTATTGAATTAAATAAAATCATTTATTTGGTTCTAAATGCATGTAATAAAACATATCAGATGAGTGTACTTATGTTTTGAGCTAACTGGTAAAATTACCGTTACCGCTGGTATTGAGGAAACATTAACGATAATTTACCGTTAAAAATGGTAAATTTACCGTTACCATACCGTTTTAACTGGTATACCGATTTCAATTAAAAATGGTTACCGATCGACTGGTAATGGTATGATAATGGAAAATTTACCGTTACCATAACAGTCATATCTATGCATATGCTCTCCAACATATGTGGCATGTACATTCTTGAATTAAAAATTGAATCAATATTTCTTTCTGTATTAGCAGTGAATTTAAAATGCCACCAAATCTTATTTGATCTCTCCTTTTTTTGTTTTCATCAAAAATATACATATCAAATTAGCACATCGAGAAAGTGATGACTAATGATGAAACTCGACGAAAGCGTGACAATAAATATTTAATGAAAAATCAAGCATGAATCAGAATAAATATATCGATCAAAGCTATAGTATCGCATGAGTGGAGGAGACTGACCACAAAATGTAATTATAAGAAGTAGAGTTGGAATGGCATAGCCCATACAATGTTTTTCAATTTAATTCATTATGAAATCTAGTTTTACAAGACTTATACCTAACTCATCATATATGAGATCAAGAACATTTCATCCATGCAGTGCTTTAAGGTCTTTTAGATGAGGATGAACGTAACTTGACGAAGACCGACACACCTAAATAATAGACATGTTAGGGCTTAGAAAGTCTATTATGTCATTCATATATATATATATATATATATATATATCTTCCTTTTATAAGCTTTCAATAAATACTTGGGCATGTCAATTTTGCAATCTTATATAAGGACAAGAATAATAGCATAAAGAAAGAACATGAGTTAGGTTGATAGAATATAAATGGTAGATTTAGAAATATTGTAAGATATGCAATAATAAAAAATAGGCACTATAACGCATGCTTGATTATCAAAAAAATCACATCGTCATAATTAAATCAAGTACAAATGCAATATCCTTAATCATCCGTATAATCAACATAAATACTTTTGAGAATCATAGGAGAAAGTTCAATCGATTGGGATACGATTACAAATCTAAGTAAAGACGTAAAAAAATTATTAGTTTTATGTTCTATCCATGATCATATTTTATTTTATTTTGATTTTAGAGCTATTTGTGTAAAGAGGAGCATATGCTCTAAAGGTATGCACATTAAGACATCAAAACACAGTTTGAAGGTTCAGTCCCAACATAACTTCAACAATCATCTCAAGCATTGTATACCAACATCCCATCTCAAAAAGCTCATCACAAGTCCATATCAAACAAATTAGAATGTCAAATCTCATCTTATAAGAAGCAAGTTTTTCACCCAAAATCATGTCCATGTTTTAGCCAAAAAGTCTCATTTCAAAATACTCACAATGTGAATACATATGGAGAGCAAAAATAAAAAATCTTAAGAAAGCAAAAACATATTTTTATTTTCGATTTAAAAAAAATGAACAAAAATCCAAGGAGGAAAAAGCATGTTTTTGGATTATATTTTTTTTGATAAAATGAAACAAAACTAAATGCAAACACTCCATATGTGCATGAAATGAAATGCCTGCTATATCAGGTAATCCATGGAACATACGGCAATAAGTGATGTCAAACTAGAGAATCACACAAGTTAGAAGTTATACCAGATGCACTGAATAGAAGTGAAAAACATCTCAAAATACAATTTTTTTACTCAGGTTGTCCTTGATGATGACTAATGGCAACTCAAAAACTGATTTTATATTTCGTATCTCGAAATCATATCATTAAATGTTAACCAAAAAGCTTCATTAAACATGCATAGTGTGTACTTTGCAATGTCGACTGAAATCTCTCCAAAGCTCAAGTTTCCCAACAAAATTATCTTGAAGTCAAACGTGTATTCACAAACGTTATCCAATAAACATGGATATCCACTTTGTTTCTATAGGCTAAGGAACAGAATAATTACCACTCATCAGTATAGTAGAAGCCCAAACTATGTTTTCATTGTAGTTGCTCCTTAGCTCATCAACATCGCTACATATCAAGACAGAAGAAAGACCTAGAAAATTATGTAGGCAATTTGACTTTGCCAAACATAAGAGCTTAACAATCAAAGATTATCAAGAAAGCCTTTAGGAATCCAAATTTATCTAACGCTA
>JASFAX010003565.1:0-42108 GCA_030737875.1 Allium sativum
TAGCTTAATTAAGTTAATTTGGCATAGAAAATATGTTGGCATAATCTGAATTGGCTATAATAGATAATGATTTATATGTGTATTAGTTCTGGACATAAATGGTAAACTAGAATATTAAAACTAGTTTTGACATGAACTGTAAATGGGAATATTAAGGCAAAAATTTGGGGCATATATTGTATTATGAAGTATGACCTTGATTTGGGCATGTAAGTTTAGGCTAAATTTATAATTAGGCAAGATATGTCAATGAAACTTTAAGAAATGATTAAATCTGTTATATTGCCTAATCTGCTAGTTCTGTTATATTGCCTAATCTGCTAGTTCTGTTAAATTGCCTAGTCCGTTATCTGCTAAAACTGTTGAATTGCTTAAACTGCTAAATCTGTTGAATCGCTTAAACTGCTAGATCTGCTACCTGTTAAATTGTATGATATGTTGAAACTAGATAATGGTAATCTGAGTATGGAAATCCGTAGGCTCGACCTAAGATTTGGTAGAACATAGAAATTTGATAATCTATTATATTCTATGAAGAAGTTTAATCTGTTAAATAAACAGAATTATTCTGATATCTGAAAAAATATGTATTGGAATGAATTGGCTACGACATGAGGTTAGACTCTGTTTGCGGTAGAAGCCTGCCCGGAACCAACCAGCATAACCAGCGACCGCAAAATGTCAGTCTAATGTGAGAGGTCGTAGGCATAACTAAAATATGCTTAGACACGAGGTTAGGTCTGGCTTGTGGCAGAAGTCTGCCCGGAACCGCCCGGCATATCCAACGACCACAAACTACCGACCTAATGTGAGAGATCTGTGCATTAATATTTAATTAATGCAAATCTGGGATAAATATGATGTCTAAAACGTGTTGGGTGCGTAGGGTTAAATCAGTTGGACTAATGAATTTAACAAACCCGTATCGTGAATCTGTAGGCCCAATTACAAAGTTAGACAAATTTGTAAATTTGTTAAATCCGTATATCTGATCCGTTAGTCTGAAACTGGTCTGTGAACTAGTTGATCTGAACTCTGTATGTTTGAACTTGTAAACAAGTTAATCTGAAATCTGTTAGTCTGGGGACACAAGGTTAGGAGGGAAATTACTTGTATCATCTGTTGTTTGGGACCCATATTAGTTAGTAACCCTTTCTGGTATCAAACTTTGACCCAACAGTAGGTAGGGTCCGGGCACGCTTACTGAACTAATTATAAGTGGTTCATTCTGATAATGGCGAGGGGTGTTGATGGTGCGTTCCAATTGGGTCATGTGCGTGCATGGATCCCGGTCTGCCTTTGAGGATGTAAGACGCCGTGACAACTGTAAATAGGTCTGTGCCAATTGGTTGTCACTTTAGGGAGTGATACACCCTACTGTGGAGCCGACACAGGCTATTTATGTATTAGGGAGCCGATCGCTTGGGGTAGGGTTTTAGGGTACACTTAGTTCTGTCTGTTTCTGTTGGTACCGTCTGTTTCTGTTGGGTGGCAACACCTATCTGTTTCTGCGTGGTACCGTCTGATCGGGTGGTAAAGGCCCATTTACTAGTGTACACCTAATTCTACATTCTGTTTCTGTAGGAATTAATCTGTTTCTGTATCTTCTGTTCGGGTGGTAAAGGCCCATTATTAGCATTCTGTTTCTGTCTATTCGGGTAGTAAAGGCCCATTATTAGCATTCTGTTTCTGTCTGGGTGGTAAAGGCCCATTACTAGCATTCTGTTTCTGTGGATATTTTTCTGTTCCCGTTTCTGCTTCAGCTTAGACATTAGGGTGACACCTAATCTTGTTATACTAGTATTAGTGCAGAGAGATGAAAAGTAATATTATTCTGTTTAACCTAAGTACATCTGTTGCTCCTGTTACTGTTATCTCTCATCCAGTTTTATTTGCATGCCATGATTATTATTATCTGTTAATATGCTGAAAGTCACTGGACTTGCCAGACTTTATGTATGACCTTGCTTGTTTCGCCCCTTTTTCTTCCGTCCCCCCCAGGTTTTCTAAGGAGGGAATACTTTAGCTTGATCCGGATTTCTTCCGCTTGAAGTACTTAGAGTGCTTAAAGTATGGCTTGACTCATTATGGCAACTTCTGTGGGGATTATAAAGTTTTGTACTCTGATGATTTTTATGAACAAGACTGATATTTATGTACTTGAGTTTTTGGTAAAGATGTAACCAAACTGATTTCTTTTTCCGCTGTAATAAAGTTATAATTTCTCAAGTATTGTTTATCTGTCTTGTAAATTTCTGTTCTGTCTACTAAAACGCTCCACCAAAGTTAAGACATTCCCTTTGTGAGTGTCCTTAACGGAGGTGGAGTGTTACAGAAAATGTGAAGAACGGGGAATACAGCCTATTATAATTAATTATGAGAATAAGAATGTAATATAATAGGTAGACTTGTCCTAGGGACAAGTGGAAATTATGACATAAGTTATTATAAATGGAAAGGAAACTTATTAATAAACCTTAGTGAAGGGAACTAGGCTAATAAGTAAATAACAACAAAAGGTTGTGATAACAAGGTTATGATTGAATAAGAAAGAATGAAGTTGTCTTATCATTAGTAGATTTATATAATGGAAAATATGAATCCCAATAAAGGAAATCAATAATAAGTGGAGGCCCGCTCCGATGGCATAGGACTGAATAAAGCAAGCAAACAGTCAAATTCATGCTAATGAATCTAACAACTTGAGATAATAGTGAAAAGGGAATAATCAAGTTAATTACCAACATGGTGAGATACGACGAGCGCTTAATTAAAAGGTTAAACATAGTGTCTAATAACACATATGCGTGATGCGCTTGAACCAGTCTGCACGTACGAAGGTGAAGAACCCAATGGGGTACATCATCATGGTGTCTGGAGGCACAAGAGGAGCACCTCCATCTGATTATTATATAAGATTGCTCGGTGGGACTGGAGGGAAGCACGCGGCTTCCAAGGGAGTAGTAAGGTACTCCATGGGGGTCCTCTGTTGTGTTATACGCTCAGGATGTACTCTCATAGGTAAGGGTATGTGCGATACTACCCAATGGGTATACCTTGACTGCAACGGTAGAGTTGGCAGCCAGAAGGCTGTGGCAGATGACATGGATTAATCGATGGTTGGCCTCGGAAGAGGTTGGTCAGGACCAAATTAAGGATAGTAATTGTGGTGACTTGTCATCGGCAGTCAGTGGGATGCGGAAAGACTAAAGCTAAACCAAGAGAGCATCGATTTTGGACTATCGAGACATGGTTGAGGGACACACCAAATTGGATGATAGATTGTTTGCTAGGAGCATTCCAAATTTCCATACACCGTCCCTACGCCAAAACAGAAGTTGTAAAATAGCTCATCGATAAAATTCCCTGCAGTTTCCTTATGCCTTCATCCCTACACGTTTTCTATGCCAAGTTCCATGCACCTTCCTTGTGCATTCCCAACGCCTAATCCCATACGATTCCCTATGCCTATGTTCATTCATCTTCCCTACGCTTCTTCCATATGCATTCCATGCGCTTAGCCTTCTTTTGTATAAAGTGCAAAACTTAGATTTTCCTTACCCATTCCATACACATTCCTTACACCACCGTACATCAAAATTCAATATGGTTCTTTTATTTTTTTCTTCATCTACCACCCATATCATAACAAAATTTAATTAAACCGAACATATGCAAAATCGTAACAATATATACGAATAAAAACGTTGATGTAGAATGGATATCATGGTCAAATTACCATAAACTTGCTACAAATGTATTTAAAACAAATCATGTTAAACAAACAATAAACAGGAATAGTAGTAGTCAATAAAAAATGCTTGTAAAAGCTCAAAGTATATTCTTATAAATTATTTTGAACATTGTTACCCAATTACCACATACACTCGATGTTCGATAAAACAATAGTAGTCCGTAGAGTAAATAAGATGCCTATCCCTTGATTAATTATCATGCACCTCTTCCTGAATGCCACAGCCAGCACTTAAATGTGGTAGGTTGAAGGTTTCTCTCCAATTAGAAACATGCACATGGATTAACAATGTACTTGTTATTTATATAGGAACAGAATTAAAAATAACATCATCATGTAGCAGCTATTTGTTTCCATTATTTAAGGATAATTAATATAGCAGACATCATTGTATTTTTGAAAAAATCTGGCCAAACTAATGGAGGCAAAACAAATATGGAAGACAGCTGCAAAAACTTAAGACCATCATTTATCACCCATAGTGGCTAAAAGCGAAACCACCACTCAGTAAAAGGCATGCAGTAGTGGGAAACTAACCTAATACAAATGAAATAATCAAGGATATAAATACTGATATCTATCCATTAATACAAAAAAGGTAGTATTATGTATGTTAACTCATTTCTCATTCACATAAACAAAATATCAAAATGTAAATTTTATATTTTTTTACAAATTTTAGTTGAAATAAACAACTATTGGTTCATTGACACTTATGTGTCTTCTTTGATGGTCGGTCATATTACATCCTATTACAAACACAATAGTAATTACATTCCGTAAATCAAATCATTTTAAACAATTTCATAAAATTTCGGCAGCATTTCCCCATGTTCCTTGTATCATACACAAATGCGTGTACATAAGGAACGTAAAGGAAATGCCGTCGAAATTTTATGAACCCGTTAAAGTGACATGAGTTATGAAATATAATTACTTTATAGTGTTTGTAACTTGTCCTATACAGGGAAAAATCCAACAAATGATGTATTAGATGAATAAAAATGTTTATTTTGTAGAATAAACGAATATCTGTATAACGATCATATACAACACTTGTCAGACGGGGCTAAATAATATCTAAGAGTTTAAATTTTGTTTACATTAAATTTAATAATATATAATTTCTTTAAATATTTGTTTATATTTTACCATTATACTATATGTACTAAATTATATATTTTTACAATTTATTTAATCCAAACTACGACGATTGCTATCGAAATCATTATACACCGAATAAATTCGCGTGTTCGTTCCCTAAGCACAAAACTCGCGTTCGCACAAATTATCCAAAAATAAGATCACGCCAAACATAATATAAACTACGTTTTTGCACAAATTATACTATTTGCAAACTCTATCACGCATATACATTCAATACTAACCAAATTAATATAAACTCATGCAATATACTAAATTAGAAAAAATTTCAGTCGGTAATATTTTGATCAGTATGCTAATAATAACAGCAATTAGAGAGTAACATGATGTAAAATACATACACTAACAACTAAGAATCAATAAAAATATAAATTAAACCCTAAATCGAAAAAACCTAAAAATTAGTTTTAAAAAATTACCGATTTGGGTAGCTACGAGGATGGAGAGGGGCTGGTGTTAAACGCATAAAAATGTGGTTCAAATCATGGTCATTCAAGCCATAGGTCATTATGACCCTGGGTCGCTCAAACAATTGGGGTTAGGTCATCAAAGACATGTTCATCATCTGGTCGTTTGAGTTTGAATCACCATCGATTTATTGGCATGCACTCGTAGTTGGGTCGTTGACTCATCAGGTCGTTCATACTCCATGTTGTTAATGTTTGAAGCGAATCGTTCATTCACAAACTAAGGCGGGTCACTAAAGGTTAGGTCGCCAGCACCTATGGAAGCGGGTCATTTATTTGTGCGAGCTTAACATAGAGTTAGGTCGTTTCTTGCCTACCAAGACATGAAGTCGGGTCGTCCAAATGACCCGAGCACCTGCACACACTATTTTCAGCTTCTCCACTCCACTTCCACACCTATAAATACCCCACTATTTCCTTCATTCAAGGGATTGAATTCTCGAACCACGAAGTGCTGCCATTTTCATTCTTCAACATCCTAAACCATTCTCAAACCCCATTAAAGCTCTTTTAAGCTCCGATTTGTCATCTTAACCATGGAGAAATAACCAAAGATCATATAAGTCCGAGATTATCGAAGATCTACCTTAATAATCTTCACATCTAGAGAGATCTAAGGGTTTCAATGGTAGATTGAAGAGATAGTAGAAAGAGAAGAGAGATTTTTTGTATAAAGAGAAAAGATGTATGAAATGATAGAAAATGTGTACCTTGTAATCGAGATGATAATGAAATCCTCCATTAAAGTGGATGTAGGCCAAAACTGAGGCTGAACCACTATAATTGCACTTTATTTTTATTGCTTTTGTTTGTGATTGCCACTGTTCTAGATGTAAACAATTTGAAGGTGTGCTCACACCTCTCGAGGTGTTAACGTTCAATTTTTGACATTAACATGTTTGGCTCCTACCGTGGGGCCACATCCACATCCAAAGGTCAAGTGATTTGTGTGAGACGTCAAAGTTTGAAGCCTGTTTTCTACGATAGATTCACAAATTATAAAATTTAGGTCAGTTGAAGGATTTTCTCTAAAGTTTAAAAGCTTGTCTGAGATAATGGATCCACCGAAGAAAGCTGGAAGTAGGTCTGGTAGAGTTTCAGATAATGTCGCCAGTGAAGCTACGCCACAAACTAATTTCCTTGAAGTTGGTCAAAGTTCGGTAGGTAGGGATGGTGTAACTAGAGATGAGTTGGATGCAGTTGTCGCCAGCCTGAATTAGCGGATGGATACTTCTAACAAGGCTTTGATAGAAAAGTTGAATGCCCTTCTTACCGCTCAAGCCAATCCAGCACCTCAAAGAGTCCATGTTGATCTCGAGGAGAATGCAAACTCATTAGCTTCTTATCACAATTGATCTTAATGGTTGGTTGAGTGATAAAGACGAAGCCAATGTTGAAGATTCGAAGCCAAAGGCAAGAAATCATTCCGATTGAAATACTACTCGAAAGTTTGCTAGTCCCGCCAAGGGGGAACCTCCCTATAGTGGAGGTAAAGGATCTCGGTCTTCTAACCGTGATCGCTTGCCTAGACAAACTTCTAGTAAAGAGACTGAAGTCTGCCTGTAACGACACAACACTGAGGAGTATATCTCGGATATGATAAAGTAAATTATGAAGGAGAGTCTGGCTCGCAATGACGATGAAAGAGAATGGGATTTTTCTCCTAGCAAAACTCTGTTCACTGAAAGAATCCGTAAAGCAGAGTTCCCAAAGAAATATATTCCTCCTACTCTGCCTCCTTACAACGGAATAGCTGACCCTAATTTCTTTCTGTTCAAGTACGAGTGGCTCATGAACGCAGCAAGGGCGACAGACGAGATTATATGTTTATACTTTCCTCTCTATTTAGAGGGTGTGGCATCGCTGTGGTTCACGAATTTTCCACCTAAATCTGTAGATCAGTTTGCCGACTTGACCAAGAAATTTAAAGAGCAGTTTAGGTACATGCCACGAAGGCTAAATATGTTATATCACTATCATCAATGGAGCAAAATCTAGGGGAATCTGTTAAGGCTTTTCTCAATCGGTTCAATGTTGCTTTGTCTGAAGTGGGGAATCTGCAGCCGTGCATGATCCTAATGGCTCTAGTCAATGCTATAGATAAGAAGAGTGAGTTTGGGAGATGGATAAAGATGAAGGAACCAAATACGCTTGAAAAATTCTGTTAGAAGGCAAAGGAGTACATTAGGGTGGACGATGATCCTACTCCTAGCTAGAATTTGGCGGGAGCAGCATTGTTGAAGCTCAAAGAATGTTGGTACTCATATTAATCAAAAGAGTACTCAGGGGAAGAAGCAAGCCAATGATGGGAAATGCGGCAAGGTCAATAAGAAATTTTGCCTTTTCGACTCAGCAAAATTGACACCTCTGACTGATCCCCCTGAGAACATCTATTTTACAACAAAGGATGCGGAGGATTACCCAGAACGTTGGCAGATGAGGATAAGTAACAACGCAGCTAAATCTGGGAAGTTCTGTCAACTCCATAATCAGCCAAGTCATAACACCAACGAAATTAAGCATTTGAAGATGTTGATTGAAAAGCTGATTGGGAAGAACATGCTTCAGCAGTACATGAAGAAGCCGCAAGCTCCAAACTCTGCTCCAGGTTCTCAGGGGCAAGGTGCATCCACTGATCAGTCAGGTCCAAGCAATAGTTCTTCGGTGCAGAGCAATCAAAGACCTGTGATTAACTCCATTTCTGGAGGTCCTCATTTAGCCAGAGGAAGTTGGGGGAATATTGAACGATATGTTGGAGCCCTGAAATACGTCCCCAAGAAGGAGAGATTCCTGGTTCTGAGCAACACTATTACAGCTAAGAAGCAAAATATCTCTTATGAGGACATTGAATTGAAGGAAAAAGTTGCGAATGGTGTGATAACTTCCATTCTAGATCCCATGGTTGTATCAGTCAGAATAGGCCCGACGATGGTCAAGAGGGTGCTTGTAGACTGCGACACTTCAATCAATGTTCTATTTCGGAAGATGTTCAACCAAATGAAGCTCTCAATGCCAGACGTTCAGGCATGTCAAACAAAAATCCAAGGGTTCACGGGGGAACCTAAGTAGTTGGTTCGGACCATTGATTTGCTTGTTGAATTGGGAGAGGGAGACAAGGTGGCCATCCTAAAGCAAACTTTTGTGCCGATTAATGAAATTTCTGCCTACAATGCGTTCTTGGGAAGGCCTTCTCTAGCAGATTTCAGGATTGCTTTGACACCTTGGTGCTTGACCATGAAATTCCCTACTGAGAATGGCGTCGGATTAACAAAGAAAGATCAAGAAACTACAAGTAAATGCTACCTCACTGAACTGTGTGAAGCCAAAAATAAAGACAAGGGAAAGAATGTGGAGTCTCCTCTCCGTATTCACAATCATGCCTTATAGTAACTAGGGCGCGACCCCTGCACCAGAGAGCATCATGAAGCTTACAAAGAAATGGATCCTCATAAAGCCAGTGCATGGGACGATCGAGTGACACCAGCTGAGATCATAATTCCTATATTAGTTCACCCTAAAGATCCTAATCGAGTGTTGAAGATAGGGTCTCAGTTGTGCCAAAGGTTGCAGAAAGATTTGATTGTGCTTCTTAGAGCTAATATCGATGTGTTTGCTTGGAGTCACTCTGACATGTGCGGCATATCCCTCGAAGTGGTGGTTCATGCGGTAAACATCTACCCGAGCACCACACCAGTGAAGCAGAAAAGAAGGATTCAAGGCCCCAAAAGGTCGATGGCCCTTTAGGAAGTAGTGGATAGGCTAATGGAGAATCGCTTTATTCGAGATCCCACATATCCTGCTTGGGTGTCAAATCCTGTGTTAGTGAAAAAGGCTAACGACAAATGGCGAGTGTGCATTGACTATTCTGACCTTAATAAAGCATGTCCCAAAGACAGTTTCCTGTTGCTAAGAATCGATCATCTTGTGGATGTGACCGCAGGGAATAAGCTCTTATCTTTCATGATGCCTATTTGGGCTACAATCAGATCACGATGCACGAGTCAGATCAAGAAAGCACGAGCTTCATTATAGATTTGGCTTATATTGCTATAAATTGATGTCGTTCAGGTAAAAGAACGCTTGGAGTGACTTATCAACATCTCGTTAATTCGATGTTCAGATCTCAGATTGGCAAGACTATGGAAGTCTATGTAGACGACATGCACGTAAAGTCGAAAAGCGAAGATGATCATCTAGAGAATCTGGCCGAGATGTTTGATATTCTGATAAAGTACGGCATGAAACTATATCCTCTCAAATGTTCGTTCGGATTCGCATCGGGGAAATTCCTTGGGTTTATGGTTAATGTCAGGGGAATTGAAGCCAACCCTATACAGATTTATGCATTGAGAGAGATGAGGACTTCCAAAACAAAGAAATAGCTACAAAAATTGAATAAGCAAGTTGTTTCACTAAGTCGCTTCATTTCTAAGGCAGAAAAAAGGTCCACTCCACTTTTCGATGCATTGGGAAAAGGAAGGAAGGATTTCCAATGGACTCCAGAATGTCAAATGGCCTTTGAGGAGTTAGTCATGCATATGAAAGCACCACCAATTTTGTCAAAGCCTAATGATGGAGAAGATTTATTTCAATATCTAGCAGTTTCATCCCATGCCTTAAGCGCTGCATTGGTCAGAGAGGATTCAAAGATTCAAAGGTCGGTATATTACATCAACAAGAGACTTACTGGGGCAGAGCTGAACTATCCAAAGTTGGAAAAGATTGCATATTGTTTGCTTATTGCCTCGAAGAAGTTAAGGCCCTATTTTCAAGCTCACCCTATCAAAGTACTCACATATCCGCCGCTAAAGCAGGTATTGTTTCGTCTTGAGACTTCGGGAAGGTTATTGAAGTGGAACATTGAGCTTAGTCAATATGATATCTCTTACCATCCACAAAGGGCAATCAACGGGCAGGCTTTAGCAGACTTCATACTGAGTTTATGGGTAGAAGGGATGAGAAGGAATAGACTATCGATGTGATCACTCAACGAAAACTATTCGTTGATGGGGCTATAAACGAGTATTGCTTAGGGGAAGGATTAGTGCTAGAGACTCCTGAAGGATACTTGGTATGGTATGCCTTGAGACTAGAATTTCCATCAATGAATAACAAAGCTGAATATGAAGCTCTAATTTCTGGATTGAAGATTGCAAAAGAGTTGTAGTTGAAAGCCTTTCGTATTTTTAGCGATTTGTGACACCCTACGTCCGTTAATGTCACTCATTAAGAGAACGCATTAAGTTTCATGTAGCGTTATAAGCAAATAGAAATAGAAACATTACAAGACATATATAAAATAGCAGTGGAATAAACAAACTTTATTAATCAAAAGGCATCGTGGTTCAAAATATCATATGTATGAATTACATAAAAACCAGTACATCATAAAACTTTTGTCTTGTACTTAAAAATATCAAAGTACAAAATAAAAGTAGCAAAATCCCCAAATAAAAACATAGCCATAGTAGCTAAGATAGGAGCTTGAGCAATACATCTAAGTAGCACCAGCAAAATGACAGCAAAATCCTGATCAAGCTTAAGTATTCCCACCCTAATAACCGGGGGGGGAATAGAAGAAAGAAGAGGAAACAAAAAGGGCTAGACATAAAGTCTGGCGAGTCCAGTTACTTTTAGCAAGTAAATAAGTAAGAGTATCATGACAGGCATATAAAGTGGATAAGAAAGATAATATCACAAAAGGCTGGTATGACAAGGTAAACATGATAGAGTGTATATGCCTCACTAATGATTACTCTTATTCTCTGCACTAGTACTAGTATAAACAGAATGAGATGATCCCAACAACTACAATATGTTAGACTTAGGCATACTTCTGGTGAGAGGTTTTAACCGTATACAATCCACAGGCAGCCCAACCTAACAGGCTCCTAAACTTTTTACCAGAGTCCAGATGTACCCTAACTACTACCCCTGTGTCAGCCCCACTGTAGGAGGTATCACTTCCTAAACTGGCAACCCATCGTTAATGTGCACAACCATATCTACAGGTGTCACGGTCATCTTATCCCCCTCTGCCCGGACATGCACGCACATGTCCCGGTCGGTTTGCACTGCCTACACCATCCTCCACGTTTGGATCTCTTACAATCAGCACAGTAAGCGTGTCCCTACTCTGACCTAGGGTGGAGTACTCGTTTGATACCATTATATGGGTTACTGACTGAAACGGGTCCCACATAAAAGATGATACGTGCTCTCCCCTTTGTCTTGTATCCCCGCTAGGATTTCCACAAGCTATGTATACCTAACGGTGTCTTTAATTACATAACCCAATATTTCCACAGGTTATGCTTACCTAACGGCGTCTTTAATTACATAACCCCAATCGACTAAGTCTGTGGGCCTATATATAAATATTCCCCACCCAACCCAGATTTACTTAACCCACCCATTGTTTTCTACTTAACCCCTAATTAGGTTCATGTTCATACAATCCCTATGGATTCACTAGGTTAAGTATTCCAATTCATTACCATGTCAATTTACGCTTATAATGTGTTGGACCCCTCACATTAAGCCTACCACTTGTGGATGCTAGATATGTCGGTAGGTTCCGGGCAGACTTCTTCCATAAGTCGGGCTTAACCTTGTGTCCCAGCACGTCTCATATTTGTGCACCTAGACCCCTCACATTAGATTCACCGCTTGTGGTCGCTAGATATGCCGGGCGGTTCCAGGCAGACTTCCACCACAATTGCAATCTAACCTCGTGTCTAAGCGTAGTTACAATTTCTAATTACTGTAATCCTAGGCATTCCATTATTAGGCAATTTTTACCAATGTCGTTATAGGTTTTCATGCCACTTTTTCCTAGTTATGTTCATAATGAATTATATGCCCTAAATTCATATTCATAGTCATTATTCAAGTTATGTCAAATTCCCCATTTACAAGTTATGCCCAATTTCAAAGTTTTTCTCCTCGTTCCCTATTTAACGCGTTCGCATATTTCAGCAGCATGCCTAGGCTCGAAAGTAGTCTGGCTATATAAATTTGAAGGGAAAGGGTGATGGGAAGATGATATAAATGATTATGCTAACAAGGTTGACATAAGTACATAGTTGTATAATGATAAGATGGGAATATAGGGACATGTCTGGTGAATATGAAATGATAGAATTGGTCCTAACATAGTAGGGATGTCATAATAGGAATGGTAAGATTTAAACAATAATTTAGATGTCCAACTAATAACAGATCCAATTTAACCACAAACATGATAGGTACAAGGTGATCTAAATAGTGAATTAGATCTATAATCAAGGTAAATCTGACAAGATAAAGGTTAAGATCCAAGTCATAGTTATGGAAGAATATCATAGATTCACAAGTTATTACAAATCTGATATGATTCAAGCAGTTACAGGCATAGATCCAAATTACAGTCATATCATGTTTTACTTTTTAATTATTTAAATCTAAAAGTAACTTAAACTCACAGTGTTTGGATCTAGAAAGATAGAAGAAGAATAGAAGAGGTTGAATCACAGATCTACACTTGAATAACTTGATTGCAGAAGAAGGAAAAAGGTTTGATTCAGTCTGGGCACCGACAACATCTAGACCTCCATTATTTTTCAGTTTAGAAAACAAGAGAAATGGAGCCAAATCTATAGCCACCTGCCCCTAAACCCTAACTGCCATGTCTGCCCTAGAAGGGTCGACCACCCTTATGGGGTCGACAGCCCTCTTGAGGGGTCGACCCAAGGGTCGACACCCCTAGATCGGGAAATTTGCCACCACGGAATTTTTGATTTTTAACTATTTTCTGATTTAATTATATATATATATATATAATTCTCTTGTGCGTATACATACTTCAAACTTTCAGAACTTCTTCATACAGTGTCCGTTTTACGCAAACCAAATGTCTATCTTGACTAGAACTTCGAGACGGACGCAATGGCGCGCAGTCCGTTTCCCTTAATTTTGAATATTAAATTAATTATTCCTTAATTTACCCTCTTTAGTGTTGTTAAAATTACGGGATGTTGCATTCTCCCCTACTCAAAGGATTACCTCCCTGAAATCTCCAAGTTAAGAAGAATGTATATCTCACCATTCTTCACCCATCTACTCATCCACCAATCACAAGCATCCATTGCCCTTAAAGACTTCTAATGCTTATATTGACATATGCAAAGGTGTGTGTATATGTCCCAATACTAATGCGAAGACCAGGTGGTCTACTGATTCATTCGACCTCCTTAATGCAATGTATGTTAGTGCCATGAATCCAACATGTATGCAACAATCCTATTGTAACAAGTAAGTTCTATATGGGTGTACAATCATCCGTCGAAATGCAACATCCATATGATGATACATCCATTTCCATCCATTAAAAGAAGAAAAATTAACACACATCCATATGAAGTATGAGAGTGATTGAGCCGATCTAGTGCCTAATGTGTGTGTATATGCATCCACAAGCAACCACTAGCAAACACTTGCATCCATCAAATATAACATATCTCAAACACATGTTTACATCCATGGGAATCCTGACTAAAGGTCGAAAATTCAATTCATAGGATATACTCAAATGGTAGAAACAAGCATAAATAAAAGCTTTGGAAAGGAAGTTAAGAACATACCCTCGAAAAGAAAAGGGTACGAAGCACGAATCTTGTCTTCGGTCTCCCAAGTCACATCCTCTGGGTTATCTCCCTACTGAACTTTCAATAATTTGATTCTCTATTGCGTAGCTTCTTAACTTTTGATCCAAGAATACGGGTAGGAACTCGTCTAACTACTGGCTCCCATTCCACTTCTACTTCCTCCAATATACTCAGCTCAACAACCCTGCGGTATCATGTAAGCACTTCCGCAAATGAGAAACGTGTTAACTATCGTGAATGCCAGACAGTCTCTCTGGTAGCTTTACTCTATAGGCCATTTGGCCAATTCTTATTGTTATGGGAAATGGCCCTACGAATCTTGGTGCCAATTTTCCCACAGATCCGAAGCGAACCACATTCCTTAAAGGTGACACCTTAATGAAAACCACGTCTCCTACTTCAAATTCAATGTCAGTCCTTCTCGTGTCTACGTAGGATTTCTGCCTATCTTGAGCGGTCTTCATTCGTCGTCTAACAAGGTCAATCTTCTCGGACGTATCTCTAACCATATCTGGTGCAAGTAATAGCCTCTCTGTAGATTCCCACCAACGAGTTGGTGATCTACAGGGTCGTCCGTATAATTCTTCGAAGGGTGCCATTTCAATGCTAGCTTGATAACTGTTGTTGTATGCAAACTGTACTAAAGGAAGATGCTCTTCCCAAGTCCCTCCGAAGTCTAGGATACACAGCCTTAAAAAATCCTCAAGAACTCTGTTCACCGTCTCTGTTTGTCTATCGGCCTGAGGAGGATAAGCGGTGCTTAAATATAAATGTGTACCCAATGCTTCTTGCAAGCTCCTCCAACTGGTGAAAATAGGGTCACGATCGCTTACGATACTGGATGGTACTCCATGAAGACAGACTATCTCACGAACGTAAATTGCTGCTAGCCAAACTGCCATCCTTTTACTCTTAACTGGAATGAAATGAGCACTCTTAGTAAGTCTGTTTACTATAACCCAAATGCTAGTATTGCCTTTCTTTGATCTAGGCAAACCATCTATGGAATCCATAGAGACTCTCTCCCACTTCCACTATGGAACCTCCAAAGGATGAAGTAAACCACCGGGCTTCTTTTGCTCAGCTTTGACTTGCTGACAAACCAAACAATGAGAAACATACTCTGCCACATCTTTCTTCATCCCAACCCAAAAGAAAACCCTCTTCATATCCCTATACATCTTATTACCGCCTGGATGAATAGTCATCTTAGAATGATGAGCTTCTTCTAGGAATGTCTTTAACAAACTTCCAGTTTGGGGAACACAAAGCGTTCCATTTCGTGGAAACCACCCTTTATCGTCTATGGAGTATCTGTTTAGGTGATTAGAAGTCTCCCTTTTACGGAGCCTATCCAAGGTGTCTGAAATCTATGGATCATCTCGCTGTGAAGCTCCTATCTGATCCATAAGAGTTGGTCGTATCTCTAGCGATGCAAACAAACCAGATCAAAACTCAGTGGAGGGTCTAAAATCAAAAGTCGATATGAACTCCAAGTTTTTCCTCTCTACAAACAGAGGACTTAAGGCGATCCTCTGCCTACTCAGTGCGTCTGCCACCACATTACCCTTGCCAGGGGTACGAGCGATCTCAAAATCATAAGAAGCTAGAAACTCCATCCACCTTTGTTGCCTTAAATTAAGATCCTTCTGCGAGAACAAGTACTTGAGAGATTTATGATCGGTGTACAACTCGAACTTCTCTCCAAGCAAATAATGACGCCACTTTTTAAGTACAAACACTATGGAAGCTAGCTCTAAGTCGTGGGTAGAGTAGTTCTTTTCATGAACCCTTAGCTGTCTACCCCAATAACACACCACCTTACCCTCTTGCATTAGTGCCGCACCAAGCCCTGTACCACATGCATCAGTATAAGCTATAAATACTTTGTATTCATTAGTCAAGGTCAAGACTAGGGCTGTTGTCAGAGCCCTCTTCAATCGTTGGAAAGCAACATTAAAATCTATATCCCATGAGAATGCCAAATTCTTCTTCGTCAGCTTGGTAAGTGGGGTTGATATTTTTGCGAAGTCCTTAATGAACTTCCTATAATAACCTGCCAATCCAAGAAAGCTTCTCACCTCTGTTGCATTCTTTGGAATTTGCCAATCTTGAATTGCAACTACCTTTGCAGGATCTACTGTTGTCCCATCTTTAGAAACCACATGCCCTAGCAATCTCACCTCTTTTCTCCAAAAATGGCATTTGGATAAATTTGCCTTAAGCTGATGCGCACGTAGAGTTTTCAAAACTCCTCTCGAATGTTGGGCATGTTCTTCTTTTCTCTTTGAAAAGATCAAGATATCATCAACAAAGACCACAAAAAATTTATTTAGAAACACCCTACTCATCAGATCAACAAAATAAACGGGTGCATTCTTCAACCCAAAAGGCATAACTAGCCATTCAAAGAAACCATATGGAGTCCTAAAAGCGGTCTTATCTATACTATACTCAGCCACCCTCAACTGATGAAACCCCATGGCTAAGTCTAACTGAGAGAATACCGAGGCACCAACAAGATGCTTAAACAGATCATCTATCCTCGGAAGTGGGTGCATGTTTTTCTTATTGAGTTTATTCAACTCCCTATAGTCTACACACAATCGAAGCAAACCATCCGCCATAGTCGTGAATACTACTGGAGCACCCTATTCAAATATGCTTTGCCTAATAAATCCTTTCTCAATTAGCTCCCCTATTGCTTGCTAATCTCCCTCCTCTCCCTTGGAGCCATATGGCGCATAGGTAATGCAACTGGCTTTGCATTGCCCACCAAATATATACAAAAATCGATCTCGCGCCTCAGTGGTACGCCCCGTACCTCATCAAAAACATCAAGATAGTCACAGACTATTGGTACATATCGCATATCATCGATAGATGCATCTAGAGACTCAAGGAAACTAAGCATGACAGACCCTTGCGGGTTATAAGAAATGTCAAGGGTCCTCCCATGGCAAGTCAAAAGTTTAACGACCCTTTTCTCACAATACAGAATGGCACCATACATGGTTAGCCAATCCATACCTAGAATAACCCATAAAACTGTGCACATACGTGTCGCACTCAAACTCAACGCCTAACTCAGATATCCTCAAACCCCGACAAATCATAGACAAATGAGCTGAACCACCAATGATGTTTGAGACAACTACGAGATCCACTTCCATACTAGTATTTAGGTGCAGAGACTCAACCACAGAATTAGAGATAAATGAATGTGAAGCGCCAGAATAATAAAGGGATCTAATAGGATGACTGGAAAGAGAAATCAAACCTTCCACAGAATTTTTCCTTTCTCTGTTTGGAGCACTGGTCGCAAGAGCATGTACCTGCCCTCCAAAAGCTCCTGCCCTTTGAACTTGTCCCTGTTTCTTCGGGCACTCCTTAGCAAAGTGTCCGACCTCTCCACAACTAAAGCAAGAATTCTTCCTTCTTTTTCATTACTTGACCAAATGATCCAAGTGCTCATGACATTTCTTCTTACCTTTATTTGGACTTTATCTATGTTCCCTTCCCGGGTTATCATTTTTCTCATCCTTGGGCTGTGCTCCTTAGCCCTAACTCCCTTATTCTCCTTTTTACCATCCTTGTGTAACAAGCTAAAAAGTCTCTCGAAAGCTGCCTCCATCGCATGGAAATCCTTACAAAGGTCAAGAAAATTAGCCGCAGGTGAAACTGCAACGTCTACAGATGGAGGTTAGGCACTTCGTTTCCCTTCGACATGTGTTGTAGTTTTAACATGCCTATGGAACCATGCCGCAATAGGGACACCTTTCGGGAAGAACTGGTTCCCTAAACAAAAAGGAATCAAGCAAAGAATCGAGAGATACTACATATGGATTTGGGGAGTATGTTTTTCAAAACAGACTTTTCTTTTGAAAATGCTTTCTTTTAAAACCTTTTTGAAAATAATTTTCAAAAACTTTTATCCAATCTAGTAACCTTCAGATCTGATACCAAGTGTGACACCCCATGTCTGTTAATGTCACTCATTAAGAGAATGCATTAAGTTTCGTGAGCCGTTATAGGTAAACAGAAACATAAACATTACAAGACAAATATAAAATAGTAGCAGAATAAAACAAACTTTATTAATCATAAAGCATCATGGTTCAAAACATCATATGTCTGAATTACATAAAAACCAGTACATCCTAAAAATTCTGTCTTATACTCAAAAATATCAGAGTACAAAATAAAAGTAGTAAAATCCCCAAATAAAAACATAGCCATAGTAGCAAAGATAGGAGCTTGAGCAATACATCTAAGCAGCTCCAGCAAAATGATAGCAGAATAACAATCAAGCTTGAGTATTCCCTCCCTGAGAACCTAGGGGGAAACAGAAGAAAGAAGAGGAAACAAAAAGGGTCAGACATAAAGTCTGGAAAGTCTAATACTTTTAGCAAGTAAATAAGTAAAAGTATCATGATAGACATATAAAGTGGATAAGAAAGATAATATCACAAAAGGCAGGTATGACAAGGTAAAAATGATAGAGTGTATATGCTTCACTAATGATTACTCTTATTCTCTGCACTAGTACTAGTATAACCAGAATGAGATGATCCCAACAACTATAAGATGGTAGACTTAGGCGTACTTCTGGTGAGAGGTTTTAACCCCATACAATCCGCAGGCAGCCCAAACTAACATGCTCCTAAACTTTTTACCAGAGTCTAGACGTACCCTAACTACTACCCTAATCGATCGGCTTCCTACTCCGTAGATACCCTGTGACGGCTCCACCGTAAGAGGTATCACTTCCTAAAGTAAAAACCCTTCGTTAATGTGCACAACTATATCTATAGGTCTCACGTTCATCTTATCCCCCTCTGCCCGGACATGCACGCAAATGTCCTGGTCGATTTGCGCCACCTACACTGTCCTCCACGTTTGGATCTCTTACAATCAGCCCAGTAAGCGTGTCCTTACTCCGACCTAGGGCGGAATACTAGTTCGATGTCGTTATATGGGTTATTACTGAAACTGGTCCCACACAAGATGATACAAGCTCTCCCCTTGTCTTGTATCCCCACTAGGATTTCCACATGTTATGTATACCTAACGGTGTCTTTAATTACATAACCACATTATTTCCATAGGTTATGCTTACCTAACAGTGTCTTTAATTACATAACCCCAACAGGTTAAGTTTGTGGGCCTTTATATAAATATTACCCACCTAACCCAGATTTACTTAACCCACCCACTATTTTCTACTTAACCCCTATTCAGATTCATGTTCATACAATCCTTATGGATTCACTAGGTTAAGTATTCAAATTCATTACCATGTCCATTTATGGTTATAATGTGCTGGATCCCTCATATTAAGCCTACCACTTGTGGATGCTGGATATGCCGATCGGTTTCGGGCAAACTTATTCCACAAGTTGGGCTTAACCTCGCATCCCAGCACGTCTTGTATTTGTGCACCTAGACCCCTCACATTAGATTCACCACTTGTGGTCGGGCGGCTCCGGGCAGATTTCCACTACAAGTGCAATCTAACCTCGTGTCTAGGCGCAGTTAAAGTTTTTAATTACTGTAATCATAGGCTTTTCATTATTAGCCAATTTTTACCTATGTCGTTATAGGTTTTCATGCCACTTTTTCCCAATTATGTTCATAATGAATTATATGCCCTAGATTTATATTCATAATCATTATTTAAGTTATGCCAAATTCCCCATTTACAAGTTATGCCCAATTTCAATGTTTTCCCCCTTGTTGTCGATTTAACGCTTTCGCATATTTCAACGGCATTCCTAGGCTCGAAAGTAGCCTGACAATATAAAATAAAAGGGAAAGGGTGAAGGGAAGATGATAGAAATGATTATACTAATAAGGTTGGCATAAGTACATAGTGGCATAATGATAAGATGGGCATATTGGGACAGATCTGGTGAATGTGAAATAACAGAACTGATCCTAACATAGAAGGGATGTCATAATAGGCATGGTAAGATCTAAACAATAGTTTAGATGTCCAACTAATAACAGATCCAATTTAACCACAAACATGATAGGTACAAGGTGATCTAGTTAGTGAATTAGATCTATAATCAGGGTAGATCTTACATGATAAAGGTTAAGATCCAAGTCATAGTTATGCCAGAATATCACAGGTTCACAAGTTATTACAGATCTGATATGATTCAAGTAGTTACAGGTATAGATCCAAATTACAGTCATATCATGTTTTACTTTTTAATTATTTAAATCTAAAAGTAACTTAAACTCATAGTGTTTGGATCTAGAAAGATAAAGGAAGAATAGCAGAGGTTGAATCGCAGACCTACAATTGAATAACTTGATTACAGAAGAAGGAAAAATGTTTGATTTAGTCTGGGCACCGACACCATCCAAACCTCCATTATTTTTCAGTGTAGAAAACATGATAAATGGAGCCATATTTATAGCCGCCAGCCCCCAAACCCTAACTGCCACGTCTGCCTTAGGGGGGTTGACCCCCCTTATGGGGTCGTCCCATGGGTCAACACCTCTTTGAAGGGTCGATCCAGGGGTCGACACCCTTGAGGTGGGAAATTTGCCGCCTTAGAATTTTTGATTTTTGAACTATTTTCTGATTTAGTTATATATATATATATATAATTCTCTTCCACATATACAAACTTCAAACCTTCATAACTTTTTCATATAGTTCTGTTTTACGTAAACCAAATGTCTATTTTGGCCAGAATTTCGAGTCGGACGCAATGGCATAGTCCGTTTCCCTTAATTCTAAATATTAAATTAATTATTCTTTAATTTATCCTCTTTTGTGTTGTTAAAATTACGGGGTGTTACATGATTCGCAGATAGTGGTGTGTCAAGTTAAACGGGAGTTTCAGGTTAAGGGAGAAAATTTGCCAGCTTACGTATCAAAATCTTGGGAATTGCTCAACAACTTGGACTACTAGACTATCTCGTATATTCCAGGAGAAGGAAATTTGAAGGAAGACTCACTCGCAAAACTTGCCAGCACAGGAGATGCACAGCTGTTTGGATTAGTGCCTGTTGAAGTCCTCTCAAATCCTAGCACTGAAGACAACAATGTAGATTAGATTGTGGAAACTACTGCAAAGCCAGATTCATGGATGACTATAATCAAAGATTATCTTCTCAATGGTGTGCTCCCAGATGATCCGAAGAAGAGAAAGAAGTTGCTCCGAAAATCTCCCATGTACCTCATCCAGGATGGTCGGTTATATAGGTAGGGCTTCTCCATGCCTTTGCTTCGATATGTTACTAAAGAGGAATCTAAAGCAATCTTAGCAGAATTGAATGATGGAGAGTGTGGAGGTCATATAGTTGGTCAGACACTAGCCAAGAAAATTCTGTGATATGGTTATTTCTGGCCTGATGTGAACCTAGACTCCGCTGCTTATACCAGGAAGTGTGGCAGATGCCAAAGGTTCGCGAAGATCCCAAGAGCACCATTTACGGAGTTGACTCAAATGGTCAGTCAATGGGCATTAACCGTCTTGGGCATTGACTTGATTGGAGCACTACCAACCGCGAAGTCCAGTTTTATATATGCCATTGTAGATGTTGATTATTTCACCAAGTGGGCTGAATCAGAACCATTGGCCACTATCACCTCAAAAAAAGTCATCAACTTCATCTTGAAGAACATCATTTGCAGGTTTAGTGTGCCACAGAAAATAATCACAGACAATGGGACATAGTTTGAAGGTGAAGGATTTAAGGAATTATGGCCAAGTATAAGATCCGAAAAAGTTTTGCAACAGTGGCCCATCCGCAGGCAAATGGGCTGGTGGAAGCAGTGAACTAGATTATCAAGTCAACCATCAAGAAGCGACTTGAGAAAGAAAAAGGTGGTTGGGTAGATGAGCTGCCACTTGCACTATGGGCATACAGGATGACTCAAAAATTTAATACTGGATACACTCCTTTCTCCTCGGCATTTGGTTCAGAGGAAATGATTCGATGGAGCTAGAGGTCCCTACACACCGCAGAATCCATTTCAACCAAGCAGAGAATGAAAAGCTACAGGTTAGTCTCTTGATCAACTTGAGGAAAAGTGAGATGAGGCAGAGCTCAGAGTTGCAGCCCATCAACGAAGGATTTCCCGGCATTTCAACTCTAAAGTTAGACAAAGGACCTTCGAAATTGGGGATCTTGTGCTAAAAAGAGTCATGATAGGAACTGGAGTCTTCGGGCCAAATTGGGAAGGGCCATATATCATAAGTCAAAAGCTACGTGATGGCACTTTCAAACTAAGACCTGTTGATGGAACTCCAATTCCAAGGGCCTGGAATAGCAATCATCTTCGTCGCTATTTTACTTGATGCTGTGTTCAAAAATTCTGGTAAAAAAGTATGTAAATATTTTACAAGCATTGTAACTGAACACTAGCTCTACGAATAAAAGCATGCCTGCCTGAGTCAATCTCTTATTTTCAAAGTTTTTGTTAATTCAAAATTTTCTTAAAGACGATTTTATATTACAAGTGATCCGACGAGTGCTTGCTTCTTCAAAGTCCGACAAGGCGTAACGACCCCAACAACACTACTTCAACCATTGAGTGTCAATATGCACAAATTCAAAGATGAAAAGTATCGCCTTGAAAAGTGAATGGAAAGAGTCGCAAAAAGTCAAACAGCGGAAGGCGCAACAAACATGCACGGAGCTAAAACCAAAAAAATTTCAAGTTCCGCCAAGGGGTCCCCCTCTCACAGTGGAGGTATAAGGATCTCAGTCCAGCTACAGTCGCTTGCCAAAGTTAAGCATCTAACAAGGGGACTTAAGTCCTCCCTGCGGAATGATGCAACCCTACAAGTTCCTCCAAGAGGGCATCTCCCCACAGTGGAGGTTAAAGGATCTTAGTCCAGCTCCGATCGCTTGCCACGGTCAAGCATCTGGAAAGGGGACTGAAGTCCGCCCTATGGAATGATGCAACCCTACAAGTTCTGCAAAGGGGGGTAAAGGGGCCTCGGTCTAGTTGCGATCGGTTGCCACAGTCAAACATCTGGCAAAGGGACTGTAGTCCTCACTACGGAATGCCGCAACAACCAATGTCCTTTGTGTAGTAAAGGAGAAAGTCCTTCGTGTAGTGAAGACGACCTTCCTATAGTAAAGGCTAAAGACGTCCCAGGTGGGGGCAAAGGGATCAAAGACTTCTCCAACAAGAAGCTTGAGATTAATCAACAAAGCTGAGTTTCTTAATGAATCCACAAGCCTAGAAGCTTTAAGTACGTTGGCAAAATTAAAAGGACTTCATCAATACACTAGAAGCTTCTTGTGCCACAGTTCAAGCCAAGGGAACTCAGCAAAGTGGACCGCATCCAGCTCCATCGATTCGTGATGACCCATGGTATTGGGGCAACACCACAACATTGAGATGGACCAATGCTCACAAGACATACCATAAGCTCATCACAACATCGCATCAAGCCAAAGACTTTTAATCTGTAAAGAGGCAAATGCATAGAAAAGTATGACAAAGCTAGAGTAACAGCTAAAGTACAAAAAGCAAAAGCAGCTTCATTCCAACAAACACAAGTCTTAAGTACAAATTTGCATAAAGTCATAAGCAAGGGTCGACACTCGCATAAAAATCTGGTCTAAGAAAAATGTAGAAAAGAAAGTTACGCAAAGAAAAATAAAGCAGCTAAAAATACTAGTTCTTCTTTTTCCCGCCTTTAGATGAGTCACTATACCTTAAAGAAAGCTTACTATCCCTAGTGGAAGGAGGAGAAGGTGTAGCAGCAGGTTGGTCCTTGTCTTGGGCTTCATCACCATCCTCTGGGACTTCCGGGGAAGATAAAGTAATCACTTTCTTGGGAGTGCTACGTTTTTCCTTATGCCTCGTGCTTGGAGACTTAACTTTCTTCCCTAAGCAACTTTTAGTACTCTTCTTTGGGCTCTTGTCAATGTCCGTAAGGTCCTTTACCCCTTCTCGAATGTGATCTGGGTCGTCGAAATGAGCAATGGCAGCAATCTTCTCCACCTATGACCCTAACTCAAAAGAAGGGGTAAAGGCATGGGCCAAGGAGGAATTGCCTGGAGGAGGAGTGGCGATCAAAGCAGAAATAGTTGTTGATACCGGGGTTAAAGTAGTCCTGATAGCTCCAGTTGTTGTCTCAGCCATAGTATGAGAAGGTGTTGGTGAAATCAGGCCTAAAGCAATTGAATGATAAGCAAGAAATTCATTATATCCATGTGGGGTACAAAAGTAATCAAAGACCGATATGGCTAGATCGACGTCGGTTTTACCTGAGGCAAGAAGATTCTTGTGCAACTCTACTTCAAAATCATCTGGGTTGTCATCATCACCCTCGTCTTCTCTTACATGCTCATCATCAGCTTTTTCCCTTTCTCCATGAATGGTAGTGGGATCAATAGGAGGCGTGATGAGAGTCTAAGAATCAGAAACTTAAGCATCAACAGGAGAAGCGTAGGTAACGGCGGTAGTTACATCTAGGATTTGCTTCCCAGAGGATCCAGATCCATCTAACAAACTGCGCTCTATCAAAAGCTATTGTTTCCCTCTGGCTGAAGCTTCACGGGACTCATTATCTAAAAGATTCTCCAAGAGATACTCTTCATAATAAACACCTTCAAGTAGGGCAAGCACTGCTTCCCATACTTCGGCCAAAGTAACTGGAAAATCATCTCCTAAGAAATGCAAGTTGCCTTGACCCATAACACTAAGGGTATGAAATCTGAACAAAGTAGCATTGGTGTCTGCTTCAGCCTCGGCATATACTTGATCGGAAACCACCTTGCCTATAAGAGCTTGATCCCTTTCTTTCTCAAGTGCTTCTGTTTTGTTCTTCCACAAAGTAATTTCTAACTCGTGAGCGGTGTTCTGTTCACATAAGCTAACATTCTCCCTCTGATAATTCTCAATAGTATGCTTCTCCGCAGTAAACTTATCCTCGGCGGTTTTTTGAGCAGAGTAGCATCTTTCACTTGAGTATTCAGCATAGTTTCCCTCAACTTGGCAGCATCAAGCTCTTCTTTAAGCCTTTGATCCTCAGCTTCTAATTCCTGATTCTTCTAAGTAAGAGAGGCAAAGCTGGCATCGCGATATTGAAGAGTTTGGGCCCACTCGGTCTTATCCTTTTCTAGCGTAGCTATGTTTTCAAGGTTATGTTTATTGACTCGTTGGAGCTCGTCGGCCAGTTTATGCCATAAAGATAGTTTCTCAACTTGACCCTGAACCACACAGTTGTTTCTCAACGTGACCCTTAACCACATTCAGTTGCTTTTCGGTGTTACTCCTCATTATGTCCAAATCTTTAAGCATCTCATCCTTGTCAGTTGGGTGGATGTCAGTAGGGTGGATGTCTTGGTCAAAATGAACTCCCTTTAAACATCAGCATTTGAACCGTTCTGCAAGTGTGCTAGGAGCAGGATCAAAAGTGTAGTGAGGCCTATAAATAATCTTTTGTACATCATCTGGAGGAGGAGTAACTGACGGAGTTGCAAGGGGAAAAAAGATGGAAGAGATCTAAGTAGCAAAGACTGGATATTTATCTGATATGGAGCGCTTGTGAGAATCATCCTTGCTATGATCATTGCCCTGATCATCCCTCTCTCTCTCTCTTCTCCTTTTTCGGTTGTCCTTTTCTTCCCGCCTACTCCGTACATAGTGTTCATTATAAGAGCTTCGGCTCCGATTATCTATCTCTTGTTGATTCAGGGCCTCCTGGTCTTTCCTCCACCCTCTCTGTTCCTCAGTCTCCTCGTGTTGATGAGAGTATTGAGACTGCATATAATATCGCAGGTTGTAAAACTGGTGCGGCGTTTGAATCTTTTCATATACGGTCGATTCATAATTGAACCTGAAACAAGAAAAAAGCAGGATTTCAATGTTAAAGCAGGAAGCGTTGGGGCAGAATAAGAAAGTGCATGCAAGACATCAAAAGCTTAGAGTCTATGTGATGTATGGTCTAACGCGCATCTAACAACGAATCACTCTTTGTTTGTGCAGTTAACGTAGGCCCTATATAGGAAAAGGTCTTTCGGAATAAAACATTTTGAATCGAAGCCAATTCAGTAGCCACCTTCGTTACCAATGCAGATATCTTCAAAGTCATGATGTCGCGCTTGGCAATCTCGGTTGAAGTATTAAGGTCACTTAAGTCTTTGAAAATATCCATACACTACAAGAAAATCGGGTCTTTACTTATATTTTAGCTACTGATATTGAATTGGTAGAAATTGGTAAGTAAAGGTTAGTACAGAAAGACCTTTACCTACACTTATTGATATTGGTAAGTAAAAGAATCAATGGACCCCACTATATTATGACTCAAATGATGAGTCATCAACTGATGTGTTTGATGATGTGTCATCCTACATGGCTACTGACACTACTGATGATGTGTCATCCTACACGGATGCTGACATGGTTGTCGTAGTAGTATGCACATGGCATATATTAATGTCGACACTTGGCATTTAATGGTTGCTTCATGTGTCAAACAATAATTTGTTTATGTGTCATCATTTGATTAGTGCATATGACATCATTTTTTAGGCCCCACGGCATTTTTTACAATAAATAAATATTTACAAGAATTGAATATTTAACACAAAATTTATTTTTAAACAAATAACAAATATTTATTTAAATAAATTTTTATTACACTTACGAATGGTACACATATTGTTTTCTCAGTATTACACAATCACTTATACATACACTTTCTCGCTATATTTTACTCATATACATTGGCTCCTTACTACATACTCATTCACTCATATACATGTACATAGTCACTCACACTATCACTTAGTTTTAGTCATCGGCTTCTTGCCCCATAATTTGTCCAGTCGTCTGTCATACCTGTCATAATAAAATAGCACAGTAAATTGAAAAGGAAACAATTTAATTCACAAATATGAATTTGATTTAAATCAAGGGTGTTAAACCCTATAGATGTACCATTCGAAGAAAAGCTTTGTTCGCCAATATTGTTCAAGGAATTTTAACAATTTAATAATAAATTTAATAATAATTCTTATTATTTACAAAAGTCTCTTAAGTTTGTTAATAATCTTAACTTCCAAAGATATACATTTTTAGTCCTCTCTAGCTAATTATTTATTTCCATTTTCAAACCAATAATTAATTACAATAAAATACCCATCAACCAGCTATACATCAACAAATAATAAACAATAATATTTAAATCAATGAAACATTATTCAATATTAAATCATTTAATTTATAACTCATTTTCATGCGTAAGGAATGATATAAGTCTAGAAAAAACATAATTTCGGATGAAAGTATAGGCATGGACTGAAGAAAATATAAATAAGTATTTGCATTACTGCTTCATTACTCTGCATCTCAGAAATCTTGATTGATTATTTAGCATCTCAGAAATCTTAATTGATATACATTTTATTATAAATCAACCCAAACATTTTATTTATGAAGATAGCAAATCATTCTTTCGCATTCTAATAGTTTTTAGTCATCTTCTTTCATCAAAGATGATTATGAACATCTTTGGTCACTGTAACAGCAAATAATTTGTACATTGCAATACAATAAACTAAAAATAATTAAATAAATTTTATTCCACTATGATTAAGAAAATTGTAGTTATTATTTGATTATTCACAAAGTGGAAAAGAACCATAAATCAAAAAGTGGGGAAATCTAGTGTTCTAAATAAAAATATACGTAATAAATAAATAAACTAACAAATGAAGAAACACATATCTGAACTTTCCCAAGAAACAGACTAAAAGATTTCTGTTGAACGATTGCAATACTGGAATGCAATCCGCTTCTGTGCAAATTGCAGACGATATGAAACAAAAATCCACTTGAAGAAGCGCAAAGCCTTCTGTTGTTGTATATGAAAGGACGGAGGCTTGAGAGGATGGAAAAATCGTGAAACACTGTGAGTTGAGAGGATGATAAATTGGGAAACCCTAAATTGCTGTGTGAAGACGATGGATACACCGAACTATTAAATGAAATTTTAAATGAGCTCTAAGAACAAATGTTGTGGGGCCGAAAAAATGTAAATAGCCCCTTTTCTTTGATTGCTTGCCAAAAAAATAAACGGAATCATGTTTAATTTAAATTATTTATGATGTTTGGTCAAATGAGAAGCTTGCAATAGATAATTATCAAATATAATCATATAAGAGACGATAGTATGTAATACTTATTAGGAAATACTTATGCTAATTCAATAAATATTTACTTATTAGGCAATACTTATGCTAATTCAATAAATATTTGGGCAATACTTGTTAGGCAATAAATATCTATTAGGCAATATTTACTAGGCAATAAATATTTATCATATATAAGACTGATGGTATGTAATACTTATTAGGCAATAAATATTTACTTATCATATATAAGACTGACAGTGTGTGATACTTAAAAAAAAAACTTCACAAATACATTGAACACAAAGGAAACAATTGGAATATTCCATTTCTTTGAATACTAAAAATTTAAACGACCAAAATCCACTTTATGTCCAAATTTAATTTTTCATTATTAATGCAATTTATGTCATCTTTGCTTTTAATATCATATTCTCCAGGTGGTACATTAGGATACCACTTAACTTTTTTTTCCACCTTCTCATAATGAAATATTCTACCACCATTTGTCCACTTCATGTTTGCTGGTAACTGATATTGGCATTTTTGACATAGACCTAAACTATCAAAAGTATCCACAAATTTTGCATGTGACATTATGCGAGTTTGAGTCATTTTCGACAAAACTACTTTATGAACCTTTTATGAACACACAATTTTAAAGAACATACATTTCCATTTATTTAAAGTCAGGAGTTGAAATCTCAGCTCTCTAAAGGAAAAAAAATATACTATATTTGAAAGAAAAGAAAATTTCTTAGTACTAAAAAATGATATATACCCTTTAGGTACACGAGCGTTACGGCACACGCTTTGCGCATGAGTTAATTTTTTACAAATCTTATACATTTAAAATTATACAATTTACAAATATATTTTTTGTTAAAATCATGTGACTTTATTTTTTACCTTTAAGTTGCAATATCTCAATTTTTTTAAGTTAGAATCTATATTTCTATTATTACTTAACAAAAAATGAATTTGTAAATAAATTTTATTTGTTAGATTTTAATTTTAAGCGATATTAAAGTTTGTTACCATTTATAGATTGATATTTTATATTTGTAGATATATTACAACAATTAATAAAGATTTAAAAATATTTATAAATCTTATTTTTAGTTTAAAATTTATTTTAAATTTTGCAACATATTGTTTATTCAATATTGAATTTTATTTATATTATTATTTAATAATTTATTTGATTGGTCATATTTTAAGTGAGTATAATTTTTTTTTTCAGGGGAGAAACTGGCACTGCCGTAAAACTTCCCCTAGTGCACCTAACACGGTCCGCGGAGCCATCAGGCTTATGCACATCATAAGCCCCCTTATTTGAACTAAAGTGCATGAGGCGGGAATCGAACCCTCTCCCTCTTCCTGGGGAGGTAGGAACCCCCACCACAAGTGAGTATAATATTTGATACATTTATAGATAAATGTTTTGAATTTGTAAAAGAAAATTTATTTGTTATATTCTAACTTTTAGTTATATTAAGATTTGAAAATATTTGCAATTAGTATATTATATTTTTAGCGATATTAAGATTTAGTATTACTGGCATATTTTGTAGTTCGTGCTTACACCAAAAAGTGTGACACTAAACGTATTGCAATTATTAGAAAAGACCATATTGTTACTATAATTTTTAGCCATACTTAGATTTGAAAATATTTGTATAATGAAGACAAATTAGTAGGTCCTCTTTCTTAGCGACATTAAGATTTAGTATTAAGGGCATTTTTGGTAATTCACATTGACACCAAAAAAGTGTGACACCAAAAGTATTACAACTATTAATAAAGATATTATTTATGGTTTTTCTGACGAAAATAAGTCTAATATTATGTTTTCTAACATTCTATTTTATAAATTATATTTTTGTTATTAGAAAAAACTTCCTAGTTAATCATCATTGAGGTAGGAATTCTAAAAAACTATTTTAAGCATAAATTATCATTAAGATTATTGGTATTTATTTGTAGTGATATTTTTTGTGGTTTATACCATAGCCAATCAAAGTCGACTACGTGGATTGAGGCCACAGATCACGTGGATTGAGATTTGTACCATTAGATTTGATTTAAAATTAGCTGTTAAATTTATAGCCAGAGAGGATGGCATGGATTGCGTCTTTGCAATAAACTAGAGAAAATATGTTTTAGTCATTTCAGATGATGACATATTAGCGTTAAATTGTGAAACATTTTAGAAAAAATTAATGTTAGAACTTTTGTGGTATTGGAAAAAATAACAATGTGTGACAAGTTATTAACGAATGATTATTTAATATTAATTGTTTACAATTTAATTATTGTTTATCAATTCATTAACTATTAATTATTTCATACTTCAAAATAATTATTAATAATAAAGAAAGAAATTATTATATTAAAAACATTGCTCGGATATGTAAACTGTAACACCCCGTAATTTTATAACATTACAATTCACAAATTAAAGTATACTTAATTTTTAGAAGAAGAATTAAGTGAAATGGGTGGCGCTATTATGCTCGTCTCAAAATTTTGGGTCAAGATAGACATTTAGTTTGCATAAAACGGATAACTTATGAAGAAATTATTAAGCCTTGAAGTTTGTATGCATATGAGAGTAATATATATATATATATATAAATTATTCAAAAAAAGTTCAAAACAGCGAATCGGGTGGGGGAATAGCTGAACCGCACCATTTTTGGAGTCGACCCGAGCCTCGCTGGGTCGACTAGGGGTCGATCCAGGGTGTTTGGCTGTCAACCCGTGGCCCGATTCGCCCTAAGGGCTGATGTGGCATCTGAGTGGTCCGGATGGTTCTGGTTATCCCTAGGTTAATCCGACGGTTCTTATTAAATTAAACTTCTACAAAAACACTCCTAAACCCCTAATCACATTAATTCATAACAAGAGCCACCATGCCGTCAATGGAGAACCTAGAGTGGCCGCCATACACTTTCAAACCTAAAGCAAGATAGAAGATTGAATCAAAATCAAATCAAATCTAAATAAAGATTAGTCTACATCAAAGGCGAGCAAATCAGTTTCAGAATACAGATCTCAGAAAGACAAGACTATTTTTTTAATTGTGAGTATGATAGCTTTCACAAAATAATTAATTAATTTAATTATGATAAGATATAATTGGGATTATTAGAATATGATTTTGAATCATGTGATGTAAGTTATATGTATGTCTGTGGTGTTGAATCATATGTTAGTCTTATGCAAGTTGGATCATATGTTAGTCTTATGCAAGTTGAATCATACATCTTATGCAAGTTTGTGATGATTGGATCATATATTCATGTATGAATCTTATGCAAGTTTGGGTTGTTAAAATATATGTGAGACATGTATATGCATATGCTAGTTTATGTGACATTAACCTTTTTGTCTAGATCCATATGCAAGTTTACATCTTTATGTTTAGACCCATATGCAAATTTACATCTTTATGTTTAGATCTATATGCAAGTTTACATCTTTATGTTTAGATCTATATGCAAGTTTACATCTTTATGTTTAGATCCATATGCCAGTTCACACCTTTATGTTTGGATCTATAGCAGTACATAAGTTATGCAAGTATATGCCCATTACCTATGCTAATTTTGTATCATATGCTAGTTTGAATGAAACTCATATGCAAGTTATTGGCTATGAAATATTATGTCATGATCCTTAGATCTATTTTATGTGTTATGTGATGTTGTTTTTCTTTTTATAAGTTAGATTATTTGCGATTCTAACATATGTCATATGAAAACGTACGAATAGCGTGGGGATGATGGGATAATATTGAATATACATAAATTGTGAATTGGCATAAAATGGCCTTAAAAGGCATATAATTAATTTGAGACATTAATTGGCATATTTGGTATTTATGGACATAATTTTGAGAGATGATTATGGACATAAATAAATCTGGAATTTATTAACAAATTTGAATAGGGATATTAATCCAATTTGGGGTTAAATAAAGATGTGTAATAATTAACCGCCTAAGACACGAGGTTAGACTCTTTTGTGGTGTAAGACTGCCCGGACCCGCCCGACAAATCCAGCAGCCACAAATGCCAGTCTAATGTGAGAGATCAAAGGCACGAATTAAATGCGTAACAATTGTAAAGACACGAGGTTAGGCTCGTTTGCAGTATAAGACTGCCCGGACCAGCCCGAAAAATCCAGCAACCGCAAATGTCAGCCTAATGTGGGAGGTCTTTACAAGGTTACGGTTCTAATGAATTAAGTAACACTTAACCAGATAAACATGTGGTGGGACATGGGGGGTTAAGTGGGTGTCTTGGGTGGCATGTGAAATTAAGTGGGTGCCTTGGGTGGCATGTGAAATACGATTAGATGCACTTAACCAAGAGTGAAACATGTAAGAAGACATGAATAAGAATGGGGTTAAGTGGGGAAACCTTAGTGGGGACCAAGCATGGGTGGAAGGCTTGTGTCAAGCATGGGGGCCCTTTTCAAACCAGTAACCCATTAAGTATCTTTGTGAGCTCGACCCAAGTTGAGGACGGGACACGCTTACTGGATTTGATTGTAAGAGGTCAAAATGGGTTAGCGGTGGCAACGCAAGTCCAACGGGGTCATGTGCGTGCGTGGGCCCGGGCTGGTAGGTAAGACGTTGTTGCATCGTGTAGATATAAGTCGTGCATCTTTGGTGGTATCGGGTTGCCACTTTGGGGAGTGATACACCCCACTGTGGGACCATCACGGGTATCTTCGAGTTAGGGAGCTGATCGAATGGGGGTAGTAGGTACAACTATTGGAGATAGGGGCAGACGACACCTATGAAGGCAGCTAAGGGTACACGAAACTACCATTATCATTATTAAGTTCTGTAGGCGGGATCAACTTTTAGGGTGACTAGTGGTGGTGTAGTATAGTAATTATCCTATAGTGATTAGGAACGAGATTAACGCCAGAATATTCCTCTTATTTGCTTTGTCATGCCCACTTGTTTCATGTTCATATCTTATCTTACCAGTTTATGCCTTATCCTAGTTACTTTAATAATTATATTGTTAAAGTTATTATACTCGCCAGATTTTATGTCTGACCCCCTTATTTTCGCCTCTTTTTTTCCTTTCCCGCCCAGGTTCTTAGGGTGGGACTAGTACTAGTGGAGCTTGATCTCCGATCTCTTTCTCTCTTTTGGAAGTGCTTGGATTGCTGAAAGTAAAGTTCAGCTCATCTCTTTTATGGCTACTTGTGTTGGGGTTTATGCTTTTTATTTTATGTACTCTGAAACAATTTATCAAGATGGATATTAAGTGTACTTGGTTTATGAAGTTGTTGTAATCAAACTATTTCTCCGCTGCAATAAAAGTTCTTTTAAAATTTTCAAGTACCATTATTTATATTTGTCTTGTTACATTCTTTTCTATACACTAAATACGCTCCACTGAAGTTAATGCATTCCCTTTGTGAGTGACATTAATGGACATGGGGTGTTACACGTGGCATCGGAGCAGAAGGTTACCTAACCAGATATGAATTTTGAAAAACTATTTTACAAAAAGCATTTTATAAAGAAATACTTTCAAAAGTATGTTTTAAGGAAAGTATTTTCAAGGGAAAAAATTGTTTTAAAAACATAACCCCCAAGAGCCATATATCTTTCTTTCGAATTATTCGTTTTGAATCTCTTCATTTTCTTTTCAGCATGTCTAGAATTCCCGAGATACCCGAGGGGATACCGATACCACGATGGTTTAGAAGGTATCTGGAAGCTAGGGCCAATGTCGCAGGCCCAGCAAATGCTCCTCCTCCTCCTCCCCGTGTTGATACTTTTGCAAAGATACGCAAAGATTTTAGAGCAATGGGCGGAAAATCTTTTCACGGATCAGAGACGTTTGTTGAAGCTCGAAATTGGCTTGAGGAGGTGGAAGATCTATTTGGTATTTTCGAAGTAGAAGATGGAAGGAAGGTCCAATTGGCTGCTTGGTTAATGAAAGACGGAGCCTCGTTTTGTTGGGAGGTCACGAACGGAGAGCGTCCGGTGGGGACATGGATGGATTTCAAGTGTAGGTTCGAAATGAAGTTTCTCTCACGAGCAGAAGAGAATTTATATATGGAAAGATTCTTGGCATTGAAGCAAGGGGATTTATCAGTAAAGGAGTACGTCAACAAGTTCAATCAGTTGGCGAGATTTACCTTGGAATTGTAAACACACCTGAGAAGAAGGCCCTAAGGTTCGTTAAGGGTTTGAATGAGCCACTACATGGGTTAGCTATGACCCACATTCCTATGGGGGCTACCTTTGAGAAATTAGTTGACATGGCACTTATGCATGAGGAAGAGAAAGGTGTTAATGCTAATAAGGCACTAGAGAAAAAAGGAAACCAAAAGAAACCACAACAACCAAACAAGAAAGGCGGGAAGAACAATAATTGCAAAGGAAAGAAGAAGTGCTTTAATTGTTGGACACCAGGCCATCTGAGTAAAGACTGTAGGAGAAAGAAGAAGACTGATTGTTTCCACTATGGATAGACAGGTCATCTAGTTAAGGACTGCCCAAGGAAACAGGGGCAAAGGCAAAGAACTTCTGGAGGGAAGCTTCAGGTTCTCATGGCACTAGGGCAGGCGAGTGGGCAGATTCAGGCTCTCACGGCACCAGGAGAGGAGAGAGGTAGAAACATTTCCGTTGAAAGTTTAGTTTTCTGTTTGATCATCCTGTTTGTACTTTGTTTGACTGGCGCTTCACACTCGTTTGTATCTTCTTCGTTAGTCGAAACACTGCATCTAAATACCAGTCTAGTTACAGATCCCATAGTAGTCTCAAATCTTATTGGTGGTTCGGCTCATCTTTCTATGATTTGTCGGGATTTGAGAGTGTCTATCTTGGGCGTCGGATTTTGAATGCAACGCCTTTGTTCTTGGCTTCATGGGCTACGGCTTGATTCTAGGTATGGATTGGCTAACTAGATACGGTGCCATCCTAGATTGTGAAAGAAGGGTAGTTAGATTGTTGACTCGTTGTGGAAAGACCCTTGATATTTCTTGTGACCCTAGAGGTCCGGTAATGCTTAGCTACCTAGAATCCCTAGACGCATCCAATGATGATTTGAAATCTGTTCGTGTGGTCCGTGAATATAGTGACGTCTTCGATGAAGTTCGAGGTTTACCCCCGAGGCGCGAGGTAGACTTTCGAATATATCTAGTAGATAATGCAAAGCCAGTTGCATTACCAGTGCGCCATATGGCTCCGAGAGAGAGAAGAGAACTCAGTAAGCAAGTGAAAGATTTGTTGAGAAGGGTTCATAAGAAGAATTATTTCGGAGTAGGGTGCTCCAGTCGTTTTTACTACAAAAGCTGATGGTTCACTTAGATTGTGCGTGGACTATAGAGAACTAAATAAGCTAACAAAGAAGAATAGGAACCCATTGCGGAGGATAGACGATTTATTCGATCAGTTGGTGGGTGCTTCAGTTTTCTCGCAACTGGATTTAGCTACAGGGTTTCATCGGCTAAGGGTGGCTAAAGATAGCATCGATAAGACTGCCTTTAGAACTCTTGATGGTTTCTTTGAGTGGCTCATCATGCCTTTTGGTTTGACGAATGCACCCACATACTTTGTTGACTTAATGAGTAGGGTGTTTAGGGAGGTTCTAAACAAGTTTGTGGTAGTCTTTGTAGACGATATTCTGGTTTTCTCTAAAACTGAAGAAGAACATGCCCTACATCTTAGGGAAGTCTTAGAGACCCTATGAGCACATCAGCTAAAAGCTAAGTTCTCAAAGTGCCAATTTTGGAGAAAAGAAGTGAGGTTCTTAGGGCACGTGGTCTCTAAGGAAGAGATAACTGTGGATCCCACCAAGGTGGTGGCAATCCAAGATTGGAAAACTCCTAAGAATGCAACAGAAGTAAGAAGCTTTTTAGGGCTAGCTGGGTGTTATAGGAAGTTCATTAAGGACTTCGCGAAGATATCAGCCCCTCTCACTCGGTTAACGAAGAAGAAATTGACTTTTACTTGGGACGTTGACTGTGACGATGCTTTCCAACATCTAAAGAGGGCTTTGACGACCGCTCCAGTTTTAGTTTTGCCAGACGGGAGTAAGACATTCACTGTATATACCGATGTTTGCGGGACAGGGCTTGACGCAGTTTTAATGCAAGAGGGAAGGGTGATATGCTATTGTGGAAGGCAGTTGAAAGCCCATGAGAAAAATTACCCTACCCACGATTTAGAGTTGGCGGCCATAGTTCTTGCGCTTAAGTCATGGTTTCATTATTTGCTTAGCGAGAGGTTTGAGTTGTATACAGACCATAAGTCACCAAAGTACTTATTCTCTCAGAAGGACCTAAACTTGAGGAAACAGAGATGGATGAAGTTTTTTGCATCCTACGATTTTGAGATCGCATATACCCCTGGCAAGGGTAAGGTTGTAGCTGACACCTTAAGTAGAAAGAAGTTAACTTTAAGTCCTTTTTTCGTAGAGCGACAGAGTTTGGAGTATATATCTTCCTTTGACTTCAGACCCTCTGTCAATTATGTACCCGGATTATTGGCATCGTTAGAGGTGCAACCTACACTTTTTGGTCGAGTTGGAGAGGCACAGCGAAACGACCCATAATTGGTTGAGATAGTAGGCAAGCTTATAGGAGGGGAGTCATCGAGTCATCTTGATAGATATGCTATAGATCAGAGAGGTTGGCTACATAGAGATGGAAGACTTTTCATACCACAAGACGAGAGTTTGAAGAAGGCAATTCTTGAAGACTCACATCGCTCTAAGATGAACGTACATCCCGGTGGTGATCAGATGTATAGGGATATGAAGCGAGTTTTCTTTTCGGCCGGAATGAAGAAGGACGTGGCCGAGTTATTGCTAGATGCTTAGTGTGCCAACAAGTACGGAGCAAAAGAAGCCTGGAGGTTTGCTCCATCCCTTAGAGATTCCGCTTTGGAAATTTGAAAGCGTTTCCATGGATTTTGTAGATGGGTTACCAAGATCAAGGAAGGGTAATACAGGGATTTGGGTAATTGTAGACAGACTTACCAAAAGTGCCCATTTTATTCTCGTTAAAAGTAGAAGGACCGCCGCATGGTTAGCATTCGTTTACCTTCGAGAGATAGTCTGTTTGCACAACATACCATCTAGCATTGTGAGCGATAGAGATCCCATTTTCACGAGCAAATTTTGGAATAGCTTACAAGAGGCGGTTGGAACGCAATTATGCTTAAGTACCGCTTATCATCCTCAGACAGACGGCCAGACCGAGGGAGTAAATCGGATTCTAGAAGACCTTCTAAGGCTATGCATTCTAGACTTTGGAGGAACATGGGAAAAACATCTTCCACTAGTGGAGTTCGCCTATAATAATAGTTTTCAGGCTAGCATTGGCATGACACCTTTTGAGGCTCTTTATGGACGACCGTGTCGATCACCTACTTGTTGGTGGGAATCCACAGACAAGGTTTTGGTTGGACCCGACATGATTAGGGAGAATTCGGAGAAGATAGACCTTATTTGATGGCGAATGAAGACGGCATAGGACCGACAGAAGTCATATGCTGATAAGAGATGAACCGATCTTGAGTTCGATGTTGGGGACATGGTTTTTGTTAAGGTGTCACCGTTGAGAAATGTAGTCCGCTTTGGATCAGTAGGGAAGTTGGCACCAAGGTTCATAGGACCCTTTCCAATTGCAGAGAGGATTAGGCAGATGGCATATAGAGTAATGTTACCAGAGAAGCTCAGCGGAGTTCATGACGTGTTTCACGTTTCGCATTTGCGTAAGTGTTTACACGATACGGCGGAAGTGGTAGAGCCGAGCACGCTCGAAGAAGTGGAAGTAGAGCGCAATGCCACAATTAGACGAGCACCTACACGCATTCTCGGATCGGAGGTCAAAAATCTTCACAACAAAGAGGTCAAGTTGGTCAAAGTGCAATGGGAAGATGATCAAAGAGACGCGACTTAGGAGACGGAAGACAAAATGCGTACGCTATACCCTTTCCTTTTTGAGGGTATGTTTTAATTTCTTCTTTTTCTACCGCTTTGTTGACACTTGCCCTATCTTTTAGTATTATCTTTGTGACGACATCTTCGATCTTTAGTTAGGAAGAACCCTATGGTTGCAAACATGTGTTTGAGACATGTTATGTTTGGTGGATGCAAATGGATGCAAGTGGTTGCTCGTCTATGCATGTACACACACATTAGGCACTAGATCGGCTCAATCACCTTCATGTTGCATATAAATGCATGCGCATATCTAATTTAATGGAGGTTGTGTTATCATACAGATGCTGCATTTTGATGAATGGTTGTGCACACATGTAGAAGTAATATGTATCGATAGGATTCTTTCGCATACATAATGGACGCATGGCACTATCATGATTTGCATTAAGGAGGTCAACTGAATCAGTGGACTGCCTGATCTTTGCATTAGATAAGGAACATATACACACATTTTTGCATAAGTTCATATAGCATTAGAATTTTTTTAAGGACAATGGATGCTTGTGGATGATGGTTGAGTAGATGGATGATTGGTTGGTAGGATACATTCTTCTTAACTTAGATATTTCGGGGACGAAATCCTTTAAAGAGGGGAGAATGTAACACCCCGTACTTTTATAACATTAAAATTCACAAATTAAAGTATACTTAATTTTTAGAAGAAGAATTAAGTGAAATGGGTTGCGCTACTATGTTCGTTTCAAAATTTTGGGTCAAGATAGACATTTGGTTTGCATAAAACGGATAACTTTTGTATGCATATGAGAGAAATATATATATAATTATTCAAAAAAAGTTCAAAACGGCGAATCGGGAGGGGGAATAGATGAACCGCACCATTTTTGGAGTTGACCCAAGCCCCGTTGGGTCGACTAGGGGTTGATCCAGGGTGTTTGGTTGTGAACCCGTGGCCCAATTCGCCCTAAGGGCTGATGTGGCATCTGAGTGGTCTTGATGGTTCTGGATATCCCTGGGTTAATCCGATGTCTCTTATTAAATTAAACTTCTATAAAAACACTCTTAAACCCCTAACCCTAATCACATTAATTCATAACAAGAGCCACCATGCCATCAATGGAGAACCTTGAGTAGCCGCCATACACTTTCAAACCTAAAGCAAGATAGAAGCTTGAATCAAAATCAAATCTAAATAACGATTAGTCTCCATCAAAGGCCAGCAAATCAGTTTCAGAATACAGATCCCAGAAAGACAAGACTATTCTTTTTAATTGTGAGTATGATAGCTTTCACAAATTAATTAATTAATTTAATTATAATAAGACATAATTGGGATTATGAGAATATGATTTTGAATCATGTGATGTAAGTTATATGTATGTTTGTGGTGTCGAATCATATGTTAGTCTTATGAAAGATGAATCATATATCTTATGCAAGTTTGTGATGATTGGATCATATATTCATGTATGAATCTTATGCAAGTTTGTGATGATTGGATCATATATTCATGCATGAATCTTATGCAAGTTTGGGTTGATAAAATATATGTGAGACATGTATATGCATATGTTAGTTTATGTGACATTAACCTTTTTGTCTAGATCCATATGCAAGTTTACATCTTTATGTTTAGACCCATATGCAAATTTACATCTTTATGTTTAGATCTATATGCAAGTTTACATCTTTATGTTTAGATCTATATGCAAGTTTACATCTTTATGTTTAGATCCATATGCAAGTTCACACCTTTATGTTTGGATCTGTAGCAGTACATAAGTTATGCAAGTTTATGCCCATTACCTATGCTAGTTTTGTATCATATGCTAGTTTGAATGAAATTCATATGCAAGTTATTGGATATGAAATCTTATGTCATGATCCTTAGATCTATTTTATGTGTTATGTGATGTTGTTTTTCTTTTTATAAGTTAGACTATTTGCGAGTCTAACATATGTCATATGAAAACGTACGAATAGCGTGGGGATGATGGGGTAATATTGAATATACATAAATTGTGAATTGGCATAAAATGGCCTTAAAGGCATATAATTAATTTGAGACATTAATTGGCATAATTGGTATTTATGGACATAAGTTTAAGAGACAATTATGGACATAAATAAATTTGGAATTTATTGACAAATTTGAATAGGAATATTAATCCAATTTGGGGTTAAATAAAGATGTGTAATAATTAACGGCCTAAGACACAAGGTTAGACTCTTTTGTGGTGTAAGACTGCCCGGACCCGCCCGGCAAATCCAGCAGCCACAAATGCCAGTCTAATGTGAGAGGTCAAAGGCATGAATTAAATGCGTAACAATTGTAAAGACACGAGGTTAGGCTCATTTGCGGTATAAGACTGCCCGGAACCGCCCGGCAAATCCAGCAACCGCAAATGTCATCCTAATGTGGGAGGTCTTTACAAGGTTACGGTTCTAATGAATTAATTAACACTTAACCAGATAAACATGTAGGGGAACATGGGGGGTTAAGTGGGTGCCTTAGGTGGCATGTGAAATTAAGTGGGTGCCTTGGGTGGCATGTGAAATACGATTAGATGCACTTAACCAAGATTGAAACAAGTAAAAAGACATGAATAAGAATGGGGTTAAGTGGGGAAACCTTAGTGGGGACCAAGCATAGGTGGAAGGCTTGTGTCAAGCATGGGGGCCCTTTTCAAACCAGTAACCTATTAAGTATCTTTGTGAGCTCGACCCAAGTCGAGGATGGGACACACTTACTGGATTTGATTGTAAGAGGTCAAAACAGGTTAGCGGTGGCAATGCAAGTCCAATGGGGTCATGTGTGTGTGTAGGTCCAGGCTGGTAGGTAAGACGTTGTTGCATCGTGTAGATATAAGTCGTGCATCTTTGGTGGTATCGGGTTGCCACTTTGGGGAGCGATACACCCCACTGTGGGACCAGCATGGGTATCCACGAGTTAGGGAGCCGATCGAATGGGGGTAATGGGTACAACTAGCGAAGATAGGGGCAGACGACACCTATGAAGGCAGCTAAGGGTACACGAAACTACCATTATCATTATTAAGTTCTGTAGGCGGGATCAACTTTTAGGGTGACTAGTGGTGGTGCAGTATAGTAATTATCCTATAGTGATTAGGAACGAGATTAATGCCAGAATATTCCTCTTATTTGCTTTGTCATGCCCACATGTTTCATGGTCATATCTTATCTTACCAGTTTATGCCTTATCCTAGTTACTTTAGTAATTATATTGTTAAAGTTATTATACTCGCCAGAATTTATGTCTGACCCCCTTGTTTTCGCCTCTTTTCTTCCTTTCCCCCCCAGGTTCTCAGGGTGGGACTAGTACTAGTGGAGCTTGAACTCGGATCTCTTTCTCTCTCTTTTGGAAGTTCTTGGATTGCTGAAAGTAAAGTTCATCTCATCTCTTTTATGGCTACTTGTGTTGGGGTTTACGCTTTTTATTTATGTACTCTGAAACAATTTATCAAGATGGATATTAAGTGTACTTGGTTTGTTAAGTTGTTGTAATCAAACTATTTATCCGCTGCAATAAAAGTTGTTTTAAAATTTTCAAGTACCATTATTTATATCTGTCTTGTTATATTCTATTCTATACACTAAATACGCTCCATGGAAGTTAATGCATTCCTTTTGTAAGTGACATTAGTGGACGTGGGGTGTTACATAAACGAAATCTTCAATTCAAAAGAATTGCTATAATATACTTTTTTGACACATCATCACGCAACTCAGCATTATTTTTAATGAAATTTTAAAATGATATGAGAAAAATATAGGGGCTAATTGCAAAAAAAAAAACTTCATCTTATGTATATGTGTAGATAATACATTTTACCTACCTATAATTATTGGTAGATAACCATCCTTCAACAATTTTATAACATTTACAATATTTACCTACCAATTAATTTTACCATTAAATATTGGTAGATAAAGGATCTCTTTACCTACCCATATTTATTGGTAGGTAAAATATTGGTAGGTAAAGGTCA
>JASFAX010003566.1:0-42105 GCA_030737875.1 Allium sativum
GCATAGTTTTTGCACTAATTACGGTGATTAAGGGTAATTAGTGAAGATTAGCGAATTTATACGTAAATAAATTCTGGAAAAATTCTTAAAATTCTAAAATAATGTTTTAAGGCTCTGTTAGAAATTTGGGTTAATTTCGATGTGTTTTGCTAATCGTATGCTTAAACATGATTAAGAGGGATTATAGGAAAATGTGAGGTTTTGGCCACTTTTGAACCATTTTGATTCATTTAAATTGTTGTTTGTTGCTTGTGGTTGCTATTACATGTTGCTATGACTCTATGGCATGTTTTATGATTCATTAGAATAGCTAGATTGGTCAAAGACGCCGTCTTATGGCGCGAAACACTCGCTAGAAAAGCTGCAGGAAATGCTACAGAGATCCGGATCGGATCGGGTAGGGGATCAGATCGGGTAGGGATCGGATCAGACATATCCGAACCGGACCGGGGCGTGGTACTTTCTGGAGCATGACGTGAAGAGGCAACAAGGAAGGCCTGGTCGGATCGGAGGGGCGTAGCGTGGGATCGGAAGGAACAAGGAGGACTGAAGTGGAAGAAAAAGGAGCATGGATACCATATTCCGAACCGAACCGAGAGCAATATCCGAACCGAACCGCTTCAGAATCACCGAACCGAACCGCTTCAGAATCACCGAACCGAACCGCATGAGGGAGGGCACCGAACCGAACCGCATGAGGGAGAAGGACCCGAACCCAGAGGATGGTGGCACTCCGAACCGAACTGGGGAACGTATCCGACCCGAACCGAGCATGGGGAACTGGACGTGTACTTTTACTACTCCGTGATGACTCTTCTGAAGACCAACTCCAATTCGATCAAAACCCGAGATGCAAAGGAAGTCCAAATGAGAAGTTAGAGCTCAAGATTTAGATGGGAATCAACGAGTTCGCTTCATGGTTGGGCTTTGCTGCGGGACGCGTGCCAAGGGGTTATCGACGTCTATAGCTTTGGACCACTATGGTAGGAGGTACGAAGGCGGATTCAGGGCCATTATGGCATCGGTAGAACCAAGGGCTACGACCAATGAAGTGGGTCATTGAAATGTTTGGTCATGACTCCAAGTGTTTGGCTTGGTCACAACAGGGTTTCTACAAGTCGGGATTCGTCGTTACCTCAGTTTGTCTAGTGTTCCAAAGTGGTAGATGTCGTATGCTTTACGCACTGAATGAGAGATGTGAGGATGGTTGCTATGGATGATTTGTTTGCTATCATTGTGACATGCACACCCCACCCCCGTATTCTTACACTATTTATTCTGGCACCCTGGGAGTATTGTACGGTATGTGGTACTAACTCTTTGGTTGCAGGTCCAGGTTCAGGTATGGTTTAGTATACCTGTTATTATTCTGTTTAAGATGCTTATCGCTCATACTAGGCTTTATGTCTGACCCAGAGTTTTATGTCTCCTCTTATTACTCTGGGTGCTCACACGAGCAGACTAGAGATAGGTTAGCTGGTGATGCACGGGTAGATGATCCGGAGACGAGCAGGAGGCTTCCACGTACTATATACATAATATTCTCCCTGTGTTGTTGAAGATCACTGCTTGGGCATTGTTGGTGTATCTTCTACTTTAGCTTTCTTTTGCTTAGAGACAGTAAATTTGGAAAAGTTGTAATAAGCTGTATTTGGATTTCCGCTGCTCTGTTGTTGACATTGATTATTAGTTATCAGCTTATGCACTGTCTCGCCTGTTTTATGTCAAGTATGTTATTATTATATTTTATTCCATGCGCTGTGAGACATTATACAGGTTCTTTGGTTAGTTCATTCCCTTCTTTCCTTTCTTATGACGACCGTCTTGTGCTAGTCGGGCATGTGTACAGCGCACTTTTGGAGGAAATGCAGGCTGGTGCGGGGCGGGCCGTCACACTTGGTATCAGAGCTCTAGGTTGCGTAGTTAACCTAGGGAAGTTATCAGGGAGAGATAATACACGTATACGAGAGAGCGTATTTGTGATTACTTTGGTTTTTAAAAGCTATATATATATATATACTATTAGTAGTATAAGGATGAAGTCGTACTGCACTAGCACCACTATGGAATCGTTAATCGTTTCTTTTTTCAGATTGACGATGAGCCGAGATACTAGAGGTGCTGGTAGGGGAATCAATAATGGGAATGCTGCTGACATGAGGACGATGTTTACTGACCTCATGAGAGAGATGCTTAGAGATGTGCAGAGGGCAGCTCCCAATGATGGAAATGGTGGTGGTCCAATGGTGCAGGCGCCAAGAGTCGACTTCGCCAAGCTGAATAAGGATTATACTAGTCTTGGTGGGAAATCATTCCACGGAACGGAGTCGGCTACGGACGTTCAGGATTGGTTGGATAGTTGCGAACGTATCTTCGAAGATTTGGGTATCGAGGATGCGATGCAGAGAAAGCTAGCGTCCCGTCAGCTGCAAGGGCGGGCAATGAATTGGTGGAATGCTATAAAGGCAGCTACTCCCGAAGATCAGATTACTTGGGAGCAGTTTAAGGCTCGCTTTAGTGAGAAGTTTATTCCAGCTGCTCAGAAGTCAATGTTGTTTAAGAAGTTCTTGGAGCTCAAGCAGAATGGCAGAGCTGTCTCGGAGTATATTGCTGAATTTGACACTTTGTCAAAATATGGGTTATCTCTTATTGATACTGCCGAGAAAAAGAATGAGAAATTCATAACTGGTTTGGATCAGTACTTGGGGGAAAAACTTATTAACCACATCGATGAGACGTTTGAATCGATTGTGGGGAAAGCGTTAAGATCGGAAAGTCTCTACCCTAAGTCGAAGACTGAGGTTGCATCCGCAGAGGAGCCAAAACCACAAGCTAGTGGTGGAGGCAAAGGTGGTTCTCAGAATAATAGAAAGCAGAATCAGGCTAAGGATGGCCAGAGGAAAAAGAATAAGCAAGATGTGGAGTGCTTCAGCTGTGGTAAGAAGGGCCATTATGCTAGTAATTGTCGGGCCAAGCCAGCGGATGGGAAGTGCTTCAACTGTGGCCAAATAGGACATCACAAGGACAAGTGTCCACAGCCCCCTAAAGAAAAGCAAATGGTGAAAGCATATGCCCTTAATGCTATTCCTTCTTCGTCGAATGCCCCAACTGCGGCGGAGAAGGGAAAGAATGTCGTCATTCAAGGTATGCTTTCTGTTTATGATGTTCCTGTTAGAGTTTTGTTTGATACCGGAGCTTCCAGTTCTTTCATATCTAGTGACCTGGTAGATAGGTTGGGATTGGAGCCCGAAATTGTCGATAGACCTTTAGTAGTGACGAACCCGATTGGTGGTTCGACTAGCCTTAGCATGATTTGTCGCAATGTGGTCTTATCGAGTCATGGATGCATGTTTGTTTGTGATTGCTTTGTTTTGGGCTTTACTGGGTTTGGCATTATTTTGGGAGTAGATTGGCTCCAAAGATACGGGGTGGTGGTAGACTGTGAGGGCTTGTTGGTGACAGCTAGAGCGGATGATGGGCGGAGGATAGTGTTTGGTGGTCTACCCAGTAAGGGGGTATTGGCTAGTTTTCTAAACTCCCTCGACATTCCGCATAGTGAGTTGTCAGGTTTGCCCGTGGTTGGCCAGTATCCGGATGTTTTCGAAGAAGTGACCGGACTTCCACCACACCGAGAGATTGAGTTCCGTATTGATTTGGTAAAAGATGCCAGACCTATAGTGATGCCACTTCGTCGTATGGCACTAAGAGAGCAGCGTGAGCTCGAGGTGCAAGTCAGCGATCTTTTGAAGAAGGGATTTATCAGAAGGAGTGTTTCTGAATGGGGAGCACCAGTTGTGTTTGCTACCAAGGCGGATGGTTCCCTTCGTTTGTGTGTAGACTACCGCGAGTTGAATAAAGTGACGAGGAAGAACAAGTATCCTCTACCGCGGATAGATGATTTGTTTGATCAGTTGAGTGGCGCGAAAGTATTTTCTCAGTTGGATCTCGCGACAGGTTTTCATCAGCTTAGAGTGGAAGCTGAGAGTATAGCTAAAACGGCATTTCGAACGCCGTCTGGATTTTATGAATGGTTGGTTATGCCATTTGGGCTGACTAATGCCCCGGCATATTTTGTGGATCTTATGAATAGGGTATTCAGAGATCAGTTGAATAAGTCTGTTCTTGTGTTCGTGGATGATATTTTGGTCTATTCGAGGACAGAGGAAGAACACAAGGAACATTTAAGAGTAGTGATGGAGGTGTTGAGAAAACACCAATTGAAAGCCAAGTTTTCTAAGTGTCACTTCTGGAAGAGGGAAGTGAGGTTCTTGGGCCATGTTGTATCAGAGAATGGTATTGCCGTGGACCCAGCGAAGGTGGCTACGGTACAAGATTGGCCTACGCCCAAGAATGCAACAGATGTAAGAAGTTTCTTGGGATTAGCTGGATATTATCGTAAGTTTATCCAAGGTTTCTCCAAGACAGCAGCACCATTGACCCAGTTGACCAAGAAGAATCAAGCTTTTGTCTGGGATGAAAGGTGCGAGGATGCATTCAAAAGTCTAAAGGACAAGTTGACAAGTGCACCAGTGTTAGTCATTCCTAAGGGGGATGAAGAGATGACGGTATACACGGATGCCTGTGGTACCGGACTGGGTGCTGTATTGATGCAAGGCGGTAGGGTTGTAGCTTACGCAAGTCGGCAACTGAAACCGCACGAGAGAAGATACCCTACCCATGATTTAGAATTGGCAGCAATCGTGTTCGCGTTAAAGATGTGGAGACACTATCTCTTGGGAGAAAGATTTGAGCTGTTTACAGACCATAAGTCGTTAAAATATCTCTTCTCCCAGAAGGATTTAAATCTCCGTCAGCAGAGGTGGTTAGAGTTCTTAGCTTCCTATGATTTTGACATCGCATACACACCAGGAAAGGGAAATGCGGTGGCTGATGCATTGAGTAGAAGACATGCCAGCTTAGGGGCTATGTTCCTTGAATGGAAGCAACTGGAGTTTATCGCGGGGTTTGATTTCAGACCAAAGTGCGAATTGGATCCAGAAATGTTAGCAAGTTTGACGATCAGACCCACTTTGATTGAGCGGATCGGCTCTAGTCAGAGGGACGATCCTAACCTATTGGAAATCATCTCCAAGTTAGAGATGGGTATCGATGAGGAGATGAACAAGTATGGGCTTGATCGAGAAAGATGGCTTAGAAAGAATAGAAAGCTTGTTGTACCCAATGTCAATGGATTGAGAGATGAAGTGCTTAGAGAATGTCATCACTCAAAGCTAACTATACACCCCGGTGGTAATAAGATGTATCGAGATATGAAGCAGACTTACTACTGGGAAGGGATGAAAAGAGACGTTGGGAAGTTTATATCCAAGTGCATGAATTGCCAGCTAGTTAAAGCCGAGCAAAAGAAGCCTAGTGGGTTGTTGCAACCATTAGAAACTCCCGAATGGAAATGGGAGCAAGTCTCGATGGATTTCATCGATGGTTTACCAAGGACTAGATCGGGATATGACAGCATTTGGGTAATTGTAGATCGACTGACTAAAAGTGCAAGGTTTATACCAGTCAAATCGACTAGAACGGCAGCTAAGTTAGCAGAATTGTATATGAAGTGGATAGTGAGATTTCATGGAGTACCTAAGAGCATTGTGAGCGACCGAGACCCGTTGTTCACTAGTGGGTTTTGGAAGAGCTTACAAGAGGCTTTAGGGTCAGAGTTACATCTCAGTACCGCATATCATCCTCAGACCGACGGTCAGACGGAGAGGGTGAACCGTATTTTGGAAGATCTCTTGAGAGCATGTATATTGGATTTCGGTGGATCATGGGATGACCATTTGCATCTAGTAGAGTTTGCATATAATAATAGCTACCAATCCAGTATCGGTATGGCTCCGTTTGAAGCTTTGTACGGAAGACCATGCAACTCACCATCATGTTGGATAGAGACTGGCGAGAAGTTTGTGCTTGGACCAGATGTGGTGAGAGAAACGTCGGATAAGATCAAGATCATTCAACAACGAATGAAGGCTGCCCAAGATAGGCAGAAGAGTTATGCTGATAAGAGGAGAAGAGACTTAAAATTCTCCGTTGGCGACTTGGTGTTTGTCAAGATTTCCCCGTTGAAGAGCGTAATACGATTTGGCAGGAGAGGCAAGTTGGCACCAAGGTTTGTTGGCCCATTCCCTGTTCTTGAACTAGTCGGGAATTTGGCATATAGAATTAACTTACCAGAGAAGATGGCGGGAGTTCATAACGTATTTCATGTTTCCCAACTAAGGAAGTTCGTTCACGACTCAGATATGACTATTTCACCTGATCAGTTAGAATACTTCGAAGTAGAACCCGAGGCGGTTGGGAACCGCGAGCCGGCCCGTATTATCGAGCACGACATGAAGCAACTTCGAAGGAAGGCGGTGAAGCTAGTCAAGGTACAGTGGAGCGAGGACGAGAATGATTGTACTTGGGAGACAGAGGAGAACATTAGGAAGACATACCCAGAACTCTTTGCCTGGTAAGATTTTGACTTCGATTTAGTTTTCCGCATGCTAGGATAGGCTTGTTTGCTTGTTTTGCATGTTTGATTGTTTTATGTGGTTGTTAGGCATGCGGGATCCTTTGTATGTTTAGGGTTAAGGAATTTCGGGGACGAAATTTCTTAAGGGGGGGAGAGTGTAACGACCCGCATTCTACGCATCATAGGATCGTAGAATATTTATTTCTGTCACATACGAAGTCGTATGGTCGTGTAACTTTGGGAGACGACTATTGGGGTCATTTCCCATGTTCATGATTTATCTCGATTTTTAAATGACCATTTTACCCCTAGTTATCACTGTTTTGGCCATAACTTTTGACTGGAAAGGAATTTTGACCTGAAACCACTTCCATTGGCTTCGGATGATGGTTTCTCTTTCCGTAGAGTGGTCACATTAGCCAAACGGACTTACCGTTTGGGAGATATGGCTGAAACAAGTTGCAGATGGTGAAAAACAGCTTAATTGGGCTTAACCGGGTGATTAGCAGCTAGGCCCAAGGGGAATTTCGGGTTTAGAGGTATAGGAGGACTGATTAGGGTTAGGTTATCACTTTCATTTCAGTTTTGAGCCGCCACAAACCTTCTTGAGAACTTGGTAATGGCCTCCATCCTCTAAAACCACTCCAAAACACATTTTTAGTGAAGATTAAGCCTAAACTACATCAAAACAAGGCCAAATAGCAACAAAGCAAGGTTGGAGCTGCTGCTATACATAGGAATTCGACCCAAACAGAGGATATTTCAGATTTGGTGTTTTGTTTTGTGGCCAAGGTGAGTGATTTGCATAGTTTTTGCACTAATTACGGTGATTAAGGGTAATTAGTGAAGATTAGCGAATTTATACGTAAATAAATTCTGGAAAAATTCTTAAAATTCTAAAATAATGTTTTAAGGCTCTGTTAGAAATTTGGGTTAATTTTGATGTGTTTTGCTAATCGTATGCTTAAACATGATTAAGAGGGATTATAGGAAAATGTGAGGTTTTGGCCACTTTTGATCCATTTTGATTCATTTAAATTGTTGTTTGTTGCTTGTGGTTGCTATTACATGTTGCTATGACTCTATGGCATGTTTTATGATTCATTAGAATAGCTAGATTGGTCAAAGACGCCGTCTTATGGCGCGAAACACTCGCTAGAAAAGCTGCAGGAAATGCTACAGAGATCCGGATCGGATCGGGTAGGGGATCAGATCGGGTAGGGATCGGATCAGACATATCCGAACCGGACCGGGGCGTGGTACTTTCTGGAGCATGACGTGAAGAGGCAACAAGGAAGGCCTGGTCGGATCGGAGGGGCGTAGCGTGGGATCGGAAGGAACAAGGTGGACTGAAGTGGAAGAAAAAGGAGCATGGATACCATATTCCGAACCGAACCGAGAGCAATATCCGAACCGAACCGCTTCAGAATCACCGAACCGAACCGCTTCAGAATCACCAAACCGAACCGCATGAGGGAGGGCACCGAACCGAACCGCATGAGGGAGAAGGACCCGAACCCAGAGGATGGTGGCACTCCGAACCGAACTGGGGAACGTATCCGACCCGAACCGAGCATGGGGAACTGGACGTGTACTTTTACTACTCCGTGATGACTCTTCTGAAGACCAACTCCAATTCGATCAAAACCCGAGATGCAAAGGAAGTCCAAATGAGAAGTTAGAGCTCAAGATTTAGATGGGAATCAACGAGTTCGCTTCATGGTTGGGCTTTGCTGCGGGACGCGTGCCAAGGGGTTATCGACGTCTATAGCTTTGGACTACTATGGTAGGAGGTACGAAGGCGGATTCAGGGCCATTATGGCATCGGTAGAACCAAGGGCTACGACCAATGAAGTGGGTCATTGAAATGTTTGGTCATGACTCCAAGTGTTTGGCTTGGTCACAACAGGGTTTCTACAAGTCGGGATTCGTCGTTACCTCAGTTTGTCTAGTGTTCCAAAGTGGTAGATGTCGTATGCTTTACGCACTGAATGAGAGATGTGAGGATGGTTGCTATGGATGATTTGTTTGCTATCATTGTGACATGCACACCCCACCCCCGTATTCTTACACTATTTATTCTGGCACCTTGGGAGTATTGTACGGTATGTGGTACTAACTCTTTGGTTGCAGGTCCAGGTTCAGGTATGGTTTAGTATACCTGTTATTATTCTGTTTAAGATGCTTATCGCTCATACCAGGCTTTATGTCTGACCCAGAGTTTTATGTCTCCTCTTATTACTCTGGGTGCTCACACGAGCAGACTAGAGACAGGTTAGCTGGTGATGCACGGGTAGATGATCCGGAGACGTGCAGGAGGCTTCCACGTACTATATACATAATATTCTCCCTGTGTTGTTGAAGATCACTGCTTGGGCATTGTTGGTGTATCTTCTACTTTAGCTTTCTTTTGCTTAGAGACAGTAAATTTGGAAAAGTTGTAATAAGCTGTATTTGGATTTCCGCTGCTCTGTTGTTGACATTGATTATTAGTTATCAGCTTATGCACTGTCTCGCCTGTTTTATGTCAAGTATGTTATTATTATATTTTATTCCATGCGCTGTGAGACATTATACAGGTTCTTTGGTTAGTTCATTCCCTTCTTTCCTTTCTTATGACGACCGTCTTGTGCTAGTCGGGCATGTGTACAGCGCACTTTTGGAGGAAATGCAGGCTGGTGCGGGGCGGGCCGTCACAAACGCAGTGTTCAGGAATTATAGTCCACATCGGCGGACCGGCCCTGAGTCCAAGGGACGATGCGTTCTGTTCCTGAGGGGTGGACTAGAGGCTTTCGAATCGGTGAGGACGATCCCTAGCCTCGGTTCATATCATAAATGATAACCCAACTTCCAATACGACATTTTGCGGTTTTGATTGTATACCTATATACGGCGACATAGTGGTATGGGACATTCATGCCACCTATGATTGATATTTATGATTGTATATAAAATCAGAAACTAATTGGAAATGAGCTAAGATGGGTGGTTTCCTGGGTATTGGTCTGATGTTGGTTTCGGCCTTTGGGGTTAATACTTAGGGAATCGTTCTCTTACTAATTTACGGTTGGAGTCTGATTAAGAATTAAAACATGAAATTTAGCGTATCAAGTATTCTTTGGCTATTATAAGGTGAAACCCCTATCCTCCGGCTTGCGTTGCATTGTGTGATGGGACCTAGGTCTTATGATAGCTTCATTGTTCTTTATTTAGCATTGCGCTGTTTGTTTTATGCACTGGTACTCTTGGGAGGAAACCCGTTCCGTGTTATACAGCGTGGTCCCTTGATTTACCTGACTTTAAAATAAAGATTAATAACTGTTTTAGTTCTCACACCTGTCAAATGACTGACCTGGAGTCTATTGTTTTAACCTAAACTCTGGGTGCCCTTATTTCGACACGGTAGCTAGTAGTTTTGGTTTTGCAAATTTATATTCACAGGATCCTGATTTACAGCTGGAACGATACTCGGAAAGCTCTGTATCCGGTATTACTTCTAGTTGTGTATTGTATTATTTTTCGCTGCTATGTAATGTATTGTAATCTCTTATATTTATCGAATGTATATTATTTGTTTATACTCTGTATATTCTTGTATTCTGATGGAATTGTTGTAATATACCATGAAATGTTCTTCTGTTTGCGTTCTGATTCGTCTTGTCCTCAAAGTAATCCGTTCTTTCTCTTCTCTTCGGAGACCGGGGAATTTCGGGTCGCTTCATCAAAATTCATCAAAATTGCCAAAATAAAATTTTTAAATTGGTTCGGATTTCCGGGTTATTAAAATCTCCCCCACTTAAAACTTTTCGTCCCCGAAAAGGAACGAAGCTGAAAGTTGTTTTACAAATCAACTCAACTTTCATTATTTTCATTACGACTTAAGCTCTTTAACTTTTCAGTTTCTAAGAACTTTTCAAATTTTTCAAAAATTTGGCTAACACCCTAAATTTTTGAAAAGATTTGCCATGACCTCCCCTGCACGGGAGCACCGGGAAAATCCCGAAATTGCCATACAGGCCTTTCCAATCCAAAAAGAAAAAGAAACAGTCAAGCGGCTTGCCAATCGGCTCATAAAAATATCAAAACCCCAAGAAATACAATAAACATGTACCTATTTGTCGGGCAAACAATTTTATTCCTCTTCTCCAGCCTCCTTGCTATGACCGGTTCAATGGATGCACATGTATATGCATGCAATTTCAAACAATTTTCAATACAGTTCAATATTTGGTACAATTTGGTTATACATACTGTTCTTTCACATAATGGTTTTATTACATAACAAATAATCATACAACACAACCACCAATCAATTAGTGAATTAACGTTTCAAATTCATAATTTTGATACATATACATAAAATCATGTTTTTGATGCCAATCACAACAATAAGCCCTATCTAGTTTTGGTTCTCACACTAGTCAATTGGAATCATATACAAATCCCACTTCCGAAACACGAACATAAATACGCATGATGTCCGGACATCACCAGAATTATCCCCGAGCGACTAGAGCGTGATTCTATATCTATCCAGTATATTAAAACTTCGAATACCCGTGGATCAGACGTGTATGCAAAATCTTTATATATTAGATTGTCTAAACTCAATACAAATAAATAGTCAAATACGTTGAATAAGGTTTAAATTTTCAAACAAAAATTGTTTTCATTTTAAAAATATACTCTTCACACTCATTCTAGGATACTACTGATCCCATCTCTAACGAATCATTCTTATTAGATATTACCAATCCAATCTCTGATGAATTCTTTTGTTTGGTTCTAATTTGTCTTGTTCTCCGAGCTTTGTAAACCAAAGCTCTGATACAAAAATGAGACAATCCGAACTTCCCCATGAAGGAAAGCCCGGATTGAGTTGAGAACAAGCCACTTCACAACACAACCAGAAGAACATTTCATTACTTATTACAACAATTCTACCAGAATACAAGAATATACAAAGTATGAATAAATATTACACATAATAAAATATCAGAGATTTAAATACATTACTACAGCGGAAAATAATACAAAACGCAATTGAAAGAGATAAACGGATACAGAGCTTTTCCGAATATCATTCCAGCTGTAAACCGGGATCCTGTGAATATAAATCTGCAAAACCAAAACTACTAGCTGCCCGTGGAAAATAGGGGCACCCAGAGTTTAGGTTAAAACAATAAACTCCAGGTCAGTCATGTGACTGGTGTGAGAACTAAAACAGTTAACTTTTGATTTTAGAGTTAGGTAAATCAAGGGACCACGCCGTATAACACAGAACGGGTTTCCTCCTAAGATAACCAGTGCATAAAACAACAGCGCAATGCTAAATAAAGAACAATGGAGCTATTATAAGACTCAGGTCCCATCACACAATGCAACGCAAGCTGGAGGATAAAGTTTTTACCTTATAATAGCCAAAAATGCTTGGTACGTGAAATTTCTTCTTTTGTTATTACTATAAGTGTATAGTGTCAAAACAATTTCAATCATAGGTATCAATCATAGATGGCATAAGTGCCCCATACCACTATGTCGCCATACATAGGATTACAACTAAAACTGCAAAGTCGCATATTGGAAGTTGGATTTCCATTTGTGAACCGAGGCAAGGGATCGTCCTCACCGAATTCGAGACGCTCTAGCCCGCCCCTCGGGTCAGAGCTCGAATGACCTTTGGATCGTCAGGGCCAGTCCATCGATGTGGATTAAAATGCTTGAACACTGCGTTTCCCGCCCTATGGGGTGTCAATGAGCCAAATGACTCTAACGGACCCGGATCGTCCGATCTAGCCGAGGCGCCTCGCTATCCATCATCCACATAAGTAAAATGTCCGGGCATGTAAAACCAAAAACACCACTTCTATATAGAAGGAAACGCATGTCCTCCCTGAAGTCCTTTCCCGTTTCTGGTTCACACCGGTGTGTGAGGCTCGTGAATTAACGGTACACAAAGCTACACCACAAAGGCCGTGCTTTGATGATCAACCACAAGACTCTGCTTTTCAACAGAAGCCTTGATCATTTGCATCTCAACATGCCACACATGCAATTCATGCTATGCTACCGATATCAATCACACAGAATGAAATCTGATGTCAGACACACATCCATTTACAAGTCGATTCTGGGTCTGAACGTAACTGGAGGAACCTTATTCCTCGCATATCCATCGATCTCCAAGTACGTCTGGACGATCACCAACTGATTCCCTCTTCTTGGGTGTACAAACCAATCAAGATCATCAGTAATTATCCAAATGATGTGAAGACCTCCGGTCTTCAACCACCGGTCTTCAACCACCGTCTTCATCATCGACTTATCGTCGATTAAGTTATTCAGAATGGGATAAACCCGGCCTTTCTGAATAACTCGCGTATTTAATAAACAAGTCTTATAAAAACAGAACATACGCCTTATTCCAATCCTGAACATTCCTTTATTCAAATATTCTTTTACTTTGGGAAAGGTTCCCATTAATTTTATCAAATATAAATTCTTTAAATTTGTTCTTTGATCTTCCTTTGAATATCAATTCAAACCAAATTATGGTTTATCCAAACTAGTCGGGATTAACGAACCTTACCGAAGTAATCATTTGTTTTAATTTCCCAACCCTAACCTATTCATCCCATGAAGTAAAACTGGTAATACTTCATATCTAACACCACGGTGTTACCGGTAAATTCAATTACCATTTCACGTTCAAATCTAATTAAAGATTTAACTATCGCCTAGAGCAAAACTGGTGATACTCCATTCTCGATCATTTCTTGAATTTGATAATTTTAGTTATCAAATTCACTCTTCAATCTAATTAAAGATTCATTAAAACTCTAATTCAGCTTTAATTTCCAAAAATCATTACTTAATGATTATTCAAATCCAGGAAATAAATCCTGTCTTTAACTGGGTTAAAGAACTATTGTCATTTAAAACACAGCTCACGATAAACCCGAAATCGCATTCCATTAACAATGGAATCTTCATGGAAAACAGATCAATATATATAATCGATATGAACTTCCATATCCGACTAATAATATAAATGGAATAACGGCAAAGCCTTTTAAACTCCATATATATATTAGCAGCCTTCCTCCACAGAAATTCACTTCGATTATTACCAAATCGAATTCCATTCCCAATTTATTTTATTAAATCGGAAAACTTTACTTTTGAAAATCTGCTTTTAATCTTAACAAAAGATTTATAAATTCCAAATCACCTTTCACTGTAAATCGGGTTAAAGAACGAATGTCGTTAAAACACAGTTCACAACAAACCCAGTTCACATTCCATTAATTATCTGGTTAAAGAACAAATGTTATTTAAAACACCGTTCACGATAAACCCAAAAATCAATTCCAGTTAAATATCATTTAATTGGTATACTTCATTAAATCTAAATAAAAGGATTTAATATTTTTCTCAACTGGGTTTAAGAACAGTGTTAATGAAGACACCATCCACGACAAACCAAAATCCCATTTGATATTAAATACAAAGCTCTGAATAGAAAATATATCGGCTTATATTCAATATCAAATTCTATGACCAATAAATATAGTATTGGAAATAACGATATAAATATATCTTTCAAATTTTCATAACAATATCTGTATAATCATGAAATCCAACAACGAAATATTCCAAAGACAATTTCGACTCAAATCCATTCCAATTTATATATTGGGAATTCAGGTTATTTTTAAAACCATTTCAAATCCAATTTATTTATTTTAAAAATATATGGATTATAATTCTAGTTCAAAAATAGTTCATTTCGATAAAAATCTATTTTTATCTTTTCAAACATGGAATTTTTCATCCTAGTTCTTTCCAAATCATTTCTTATGATATTACACTAATTATTAATTTTTTTAATAAATTTTATCAAGGCCCGTAGAGTCGATTTCCATAAACGGCCATCGAACTACACTTATAGCGACCTTTTCCAAATTTGATTTGGACATATTTCCAAATCCAACCTTTAGATTTTAAATCTCTAATATTTTTTAGAAAGTTTCTTTCGATACGAACCCAAGGTTCCGATTTTAGGAGAATCCGACGGTCGGATCTCCCGTAATGTCCGTTCGAAGTCAATGGTCGCAATTCGCGAACTACCACTGTGCGGCGCGTTCTATTTAGGCCATTATATATATAATATTATATATATATATCCTCGATTTCCTTTAAAAACGTATTTTATAAATCGTTTTAAATTCATTTTCCAAACGATTTCAATTTCCATCTCAAATTCAAATCAAAATTGAATTTTCCAATATAAATTCATTTTAAATTCATTTCAAATCGATTTCAATTCAGATTGATTTCCATTCAATTTTAATCCGTTTTAAATTCAATTAAAAATGATTTCAATTTAATTCGAATTTTAATTCTATTCGAACTTCAATTCTATTTCAATTTCAAATCGAATTTCAAATTCAATTTCAATTTTATTCGAATTTCAATTCTATTCGAATTTCAATTCTATTTTAATTTCAATTCAAAATTCATTTTCAATTTCAATTTAATTCGAAATTAAATTCTATTTCAATTTCATATTCAATTTCAAATCAAAATTGAATATGCGATATCATCGATATATAAATGATAATATTTTCAAAACAGTAGATTTTGAAATCAATTCCTTTTCAACATTCATTATAAAAACGAGTAAAATCGATATAAATATCGTTCGCGTCAAAATGGCGCATATCTAATCAACAAGGCTATATATATTTAAATATATTCGTGTCCATCCCAAATCAGACATCAAAATCATATTTTGATTCTTTTCTGAATATTATTTGAAAATATTCGTTATTTTAAGATAATCATTATTTTAAAATATTCATTCTTTCTGAACTGGAATCAGACATAGTCAATTACCATATAATTTGATTATATGGATTTCACACAAAAAATTTGTATAACAACAATGAAAACAGCAATCCATCATCCAGAGTGCATCCTACATTGTATAAGCGTTAAATATAAATATTTAACGCTTATAACAGTCTGTCAATCAATCGATCGACATACAACTAATTATTGGAATTAGTGTAATAAATATTTATTTCATTTTATATACACGTTAAAAATTATATTTTTAACTATAAAATATTTATTCCACATCACACAATCAAATTTCACAACAGATCAATCAAACATACAAGTCATCCATGGTCTGTGGACGATGGGTGTCGGGTGCTGCTAAGCACCGTCTGCATCCTAGTATATATTTCAACTAGAAAAATAAATTAAAAGTGAGAAGTTCTCACCTTGGGTTTCCGCTTCTCCTTTCTTTAACGGACAATGGTTTGGATTCCGTTCTGCCTCCACTCAGTTTCATCGCAATCTTTTTCACGCTGTTCATATTTAAAATCACATTCTCAATATGGTTTAAAAGACTAGAGTTTTTAAAATAAAAGGATTAGAGTTTTTAAACATTAAAAGGTTAGAGTTTTTAAACATTAAAAGATTAGATTTTTGAACATTAAGAGATTTGATTTTTAAATTTGAAAAGATTAAATTTTTATCCATGAAAAGATAAGATTTTTATAATAGATAAGTTTAGATTTTTATTGAAATAAAGTTAGGATTTTTAACGGTATAAAATTTTGATTTTTATATATGAGAATATCGAATAAAAATATGATTTTTATATAGAAAGTTGAATTGTAGAAATGGATTTTTTATTATATATACGAAGCGATAAAATTAATGGGATTTTTTTAAATATAAGCATCATGGAAAATATGATTTTTTAGTTAGATAAAATTTATAAACTGGTTCGGATTTCCGGGTTATTACAATCGGATCTCCCGGTACATCAACTCAAAGTTACGAGTTGACGTTCGCAAACTGTCATTGCGCCACAGTCCTATTCAAGCCCAAATCGGTTAATAATTTAAAAACAAATCGGAAAACTTTCCAAACCAATTTTATAAATTATATAAGATATATATAATCGTCTTTGAAAACTCGTTTCAGTCGTTTCTCTTAAAAATCCAATATTTCACTATTAAGTCAAGTCATTTTTAAAATTATTTTAATCATTAAAATAATATTATTTTTTGATAGCCATTATTTTATGCTCAATTCATCTTGATAGTCGTTTTAAAAATAAACGAGAAACTTTCAAAAGAAAACTTCTTTCAAAATGTTTGCTACATAGTGTAACTGAACCTCACTTTGGAAAGTTACGATTCATTTCGAATTAAAAACTTCGATTTTCCTTAAATACATTATATTTTCTTCAAAGTCATTCACTACTTAAAAATATCCATCTATATTTTGATATCTACGCGTCCATCCAAAATCGAGCATCAAATCAAACTTTGATTTTTCATCAAATATTATATATATTACTGAAATATTCATATTTATTCCAGATTGGAATGAAATTCAACCAAACACCATATAATTCCATTTATATGGATTTTATGAATCCAACAATAGTTGTAAACAACTATAAAACATCCAATTAACATCCAAAAGTGCACTTACACCTATATAAGCTTTAAACAGAATATTTAATGTTTATATCGGTATGTCAATCTACCAATTGACCTACAAACTACATACTTGGGATTTGTGTATGCCAAATATCATCCCAATCTCATGTAGGGTTTTCAACCAATAATTAATTAATAAATTATTTAATCAATCCAAATTAACCACAAATGCATGAAACTAATCATAACTTATTCATTTCCAGTTATTATTCAATCCAATTGATATCACTTAAATAGGTGAACATAAACAAGTCGTTTGACTTGTAAATGGATGTTTAATCCAATATCAACTACCAAAAATATTTTAGCATTGTTTTAAGATGTTAATTAACTCTAAATCACATTCAAATCATAACACAATCAGTCATCCATTCATCCATATGGTTTCCAAACAACATGTAATGTGAGCTACTATATACCCTACAATAATTTGTGATAATTAACCAAATTAAATTTAAAGTTCTCATATAAGCTATCATAAACATATTAGCAATGTTTTAACTTGTTGATTAACTTCACTCACCTACCAAATTACTTCAAGAGTCAATTCTAACTTCATCACATATCAAACTAAACAATTTATGGCTTAACTAACTTGCAACCTACATATAACCATCTAGCTAAAGTTAATTAGCTCTCACCAAAGCCATCCAACACCAAAATTCTTCAACAATGAACTCTACGAGCTTGCAATAAACTAAAAGTGTCACCTTTTTCACTCCAACTTGCCATCGAACACTCGTATACACTCACGCTCGAAGTATATAAGGGAAAGATAAAATTTTTAATATGTTTAAGGCTAAGGGAGGGTGTTATGCTCACGGCCAGAGCAGGTCAGAGGTGGAGACGTGCTGTGAATGGTGCTGGAGGTGCTGACGTGGCACGTCTGGGTCCACTAGGAGGAGCTCCATTTGGATTTATGGTATAAAAGAGGTGTCTTTTTAAATTAAAAGAGGGCTACGTGGTTTTGTACAAAAGGCTGGGGCCCCCACCTGTTGAGGGTAGGAGGGGGCGAAGGGGTGCTGCGACTGTAAGTGGCGGCATTGTTGGTGGGCTTAGGGCTGCGGCGTGGGGTTAAAGGGAGAGAGAAGCCATTAAAAAGTGGTTTTTAAGCTTAAAGGAGATGTAGTTTTAAAAATTAAATTAAAAACAAAAGAAAATGGAAAAAACTTGAGTACATGAAATGACATAGTGTGGAAAAGAATGACACTTAGCAAGGAAGGGGATGAGTTTTATAATTCTAGTTGGACATCGTTTTAAGTGGAAAACCATTAATTTAATCGATGAATTAATTACCCTATTCAAACTTCGTTCTGGTCCTGCGACCACACACTTACTCCAAAAATTATGAAATTTGAAATCTCTTTATGTTATGGAATTATGCTTCCAACGAACTTAGTCTCGTCGAATTTGGAGATCGTTTGAAAAATCTCCTTATTTCTAACTTAAATCGAATTCAGACTGAATTTTCAATATACGTTTATATATCGTTCTCTCACATATGAACTCCGTTTAACTTAAAATTTTAAAACCTAACATATTTCTGCATTTCGAATCCAATAAAAGTGGTTTCGTCGGATTCTGAGACTGTCTCAAAAATGGTCCTTTTACAAGTCATCAAAATAGCATTAAAATATCGATTTTCAAAATCTTCACTTTTAAACTAATTTAAAAAGTTTAATGACCCGTTTTAAGTTACATAAAATATATCTAAATTTAAAATTATTTTGAAATTTTATAGAGTCCAAAATCAACATTTTCCATTTTAAAATTAGTTAAAATTCAATTTTTAAATTGCCCAAAAATACGGGTCATAACAACTAGGTTCTTAAAAACAATTAAATAAAACGATTTAGGCTTCTGGTTTTTAATAGTACATCTGACAAGCGTTGCAACCTAGCTATTTCCTTTACCACTCCGACAATACTTACAACTCATCCCTAACCCTTTAGCGCCTCCGATCTATGTTGTGTCCCTAGCATTTGCGATTTTCTATTCGTTTCCCGCAATTTTGTTTCCATCATTTTTTCCTGCCCTTATTCGATAAAATTTTGGAATTTTGTTTTCAATCTGTGCGTTTTTATTTCCTTCTATTTTCTGGCATTTTGGATAAAATTTATTTGCTTCCCTACTCATTTTTGTTACCCTATACATGGGCACGGTTGGGACTAGGCCAAAACCAACCCTAATAATCATGAATATGTTTTCATGGTTAAAGGCAAACAAAGAGGCCTGGAATTTGAGACTCCTAACACAAATGTATTTTTTATTTTGAGTCGTAACATGTAGCATTATTCATTTGTTTACACACAATTTATTTATTTTCAAGTTATTTACTTTAAATTTACTTAAATTGATGTACATCATATACTTGGATTTATTTCGTTCAACATTCATTTTCAATTTACGTCAAGTTTTATTCTAGTTTACTCAACTTATGAATTTCATTAACTTGTCATATATATATCACTTAATTATAAAAATTCATTATTGTCAACATTCCCTTCTTTTGAATTAAGAAAATTTACATTCTATTAAATTTAATTCATTCATATTTAGTTGACTTATATTCAAATTTTTACTTATTATATTCACTTTAATTCAAGTTTCATTCATTTAAATTCAAGTTAAATTTCAGTTAAAATTCAATTTCATTTAATTCCTTCAGATTAATTTCAATTTATAATTCATATTTCCATTTAATACCTAATTCATTAGTGAAACACTACATTTATCGTTATTATGTTTATATCCATTTTAAAAGGCTCATTTCCCTTTTATTACAACTTCATTCCAGTTGCTACTTAGCTTAAATTTAAATCAATTTGCGAAGATACGTCTTTATTTATAATTAGTTTACCACTTTAAGTTCATGTTTATTTAACAAATTAGTATTCTCAATTTTTTCATTAAACATTTTTAGATATTTACAAAAATAGTATTAAATATCAACTCAACATCTTAACTGGAATTATATTTCTTTCTCATTTTCGAAACCTGAAAATAAATACCGACGATGCCATGGTCATCAACACAGTCATTTCCAAGCGATTATAATATAATTCTATACCTATCATGTACTTATAGGATTTAATACATGCATTAACTAGGAGTATGTCCAAAGCCATTATGTACTCGATAGCCAAATCTTAACATTAAATAAAATACTTGAAAACCATTCTTTTAAAATAAGATATATATATATACACACACTAATTTTTAAATATATACATGAAAAAATTATATATTTTAAATCATTTATTATTACAATATTTCAAATAGGGAAATTATATATCTTCCCCACTCATTTTTTTTGTTATATTTTTTACTTCTATCATTTATTCAAGTATAAATGACTTATATTTGTAAATGGAAAAATCATAAAATACAATATTCTCTCTCTCTCTCTCTCTCTCTCTCTCTATATATATATATATATATATATGGGTACTTAATCATATATTTACATTTCACTTAAATTGTGGTTTAATTAACCTCTTTGAATCCAGATCTTTATTTTACCCTAAAGGTTATTTATTTAATTCAAACCATTTAATAAAATTAAATCCTACGCTTGCGGGAAACAAACATTTAAAATCATATTGTGTGAATTTACATAAGTTACCATACTCAAAACATACTTTTAATCATTCAAAGTTCACATTTAAATTACATTCCAAAACTAAAATTTTAATATCATTGGGAATGTAATTAGGTTTTCATTGTGAACCAATATATTAGTTTAGTTTCCATTTATTTATAAACATGCTAATTAGAATTTACATTCAATTTAATCTTATAAAATTTGGTTTATATCACTATCATGCTCTACACTTCTTAATGTTACAAAAATTTAAGTTCTAGTTAATATCTATTTCAAGCTTTCCTAATTAAAAACTATTTTTAAATAACCAAACTCCAATCTAAATGAACACTATTTAGTTTACATGCCTTAAGGTTAATATTTGCTTAAATGACACTTAATTAATCCATTCAATTTCATAAGTTCAATTTTAGGTACATCTTTAATCATTAACCTTTATAGTTTCACCAATACGCTTCTAAAGTTCAAATTAGTATTCCAGCTATATTACTCGAAATCAAATTCATATTTCATACTTATTCGACTTAGAATGCAATTACGAAATATCATGCTTATGAAATATGATTAATATTATACTTAACGACTATTATTTATTTTCAAAACCACTTTATGAGATTTATGTATTCATTAACTTTTGAATGAATCATATCTTGTAAATCTTATTTGTATAGGTTCATTAATATTACATCTTCGAGTTCTCAAATAAAACTTCTACAAAATCATTTAGTTATGTTGCAATTATCCATTTAGAAACCTTTGTACTATAGAATCTTCAAACATTTTGCTTCAAATTCATTGTTAATAAACCAGGCGATTATTGTATAGTTATAAATTCCCCAAAATTATATTTAGATTCCTTTTATTTATCCTAGAAAAGATCTGGAATAGATTTAGAGTAATAATCGAGATTTAAACTTAAGGAAAACCTAAGAGCATCTCCAGTGGTATAAAATTAAGGCTTAATATTCAAAATTTCATCCCAGTCGTTTGCTTCGGCCTTAACATTAAGGTTAATATTCAGGATCCAATTCAGGTTCCTGAATGGGGTTCTGGCGCCTATTTTATAGGCGTTAGATTCTCGAGCCTATTTTATAGGCTCGAGAATCTGGCGCTTATAAAATAGGCGCCAGACCCAATTTTTTTTTTTATATTACAATTCTCCGGTCGAGAATTGTTTTCTTGGTCAGTTTTTTTTTTTTTTTTTTGGTCTTTGCCGCCTGGCGCCTACAATACAGGCGCCAGACCACTGGCGCCTACAGCTCAATTCAGGGCTGAATATTCAGCCCTGAATCCACTGGACATGCCCTAATAGAAGAGAAACCTATGATGGAAGATGGATTCAATAGTGTAGGAATTTGAAAAAAAAAAGATTTAAATTCTAAAGCATTTCATATTTCAAAATGCACTCTCCCAAGAATGATTCTAGTGATGATTCCACTCATTATAAGTTATTACTATCATATCTCTAATGACTTTAAACCTCATAAACTAAGTTTCGATCAAACCTCAAACCAAAGGTTTGATACCAGCTCTTTCAATTATTTCAGATCAATAATAAAACCAACTCAGATCATTTGAAACAACGGATTATTATTGCAACATTTCGCAATGGAATAAAATAAAATAATATATTAGAATTTACATAAATGAATACAATGGAAGTATAGATACGTAGGACTTGTACTACATAAGGAACTAACAGAAATAGAAGAATAAATGGATGAGTCTTCAACAATTCTCCAACTTCAAAAGCCACAAATCTCGAATAGTGTGATATTCGGTCTGACTTGAGCATAAGGTAAAACAAAATACACGAGTCAGGACTAATATTTTGATATAAAAATCAACCAAAATGAAAAATTCTAATGAAATGCATTTGTAACTTAAAGGACGTTTGAGATCACCATCCTCAGAGGATCCATGGAACTAATACATACAATACAATATGCTATCGTAGCATAATCTACGGTAAATATACTATTGAAAATAGTACAAACAGGATTACATTTTTACCCTTATATTATTTATAAGCATTGCAATCTACACATTACCATAAGTTCATCATACTAGTGTTATCAGATGGCACTCCATAGAAAACAATGTCTAATCAAATTCATAGGGGATACGATCAAGATAATGTGACAAGACATCGAGGCGATACCCAATGGTAGGATTCTATCGGACTACGGACCCAGGCTAGTAGTAACATATAGCATATACCACCGCATACTTCGAAACAGTGCTCCCATAAATTTTGGGTGACAACCAATCAATAACAAAGTAAGCGATATGTTATCGAAGAAGCGTTTTCGATTGGAGAAGCGACCTTATTTAGCCTGAGTAAGGCTCCTATTTTAGTTATTTTATGTGACTCGAAGCTCAAGGCTATCCATCATTGTTCTCTTAATTCACTCCACTAGCATTTACCAAACCATCCTACTTCATTCTAGATTTTCCACTACATATGTAGTTGTTAAAGTGGCTCCCGATATTGGCAGAGAGTATTACAATATCCGACCACGGTCTCTTTATTAATAAAGCACTTATTTCACATAATGGTCATTTATAGTTGAAATCATATTCCATTATCCTAAATCAATTAACTTCAGGTATTGATTTATAATCATTTACTCAAAATAGTCCAGTACTAGTTTCAGTTTCAAGTTTCAAATCTTATATAATCAAATGCTTCCTTATAAAATCAAATCTAGGTATTAAATTTTTATTTCACTAGTATCAGTATTATCTAAAATATCCATTTAAATCACTTCGGACTTACTAATTCTGACTGGGCATAGGAAAGAAGAAGGAATGAATTTGCATAGTTTGGTAAATAAAGAATAATAGGAAACATGATTGCAAACTGAAATTATAAATCAGTATAAAATAGGGAGTTAACTATATTGCACACTAATTTGATGACTTCAAGAATAAGAGAAGAAACGTTTTGCAATCATGAGTTCCTTTTACAGTAATTATCTAAAACTATGGATATGGATATTTATTATAGTTTTGGTAACGAACCAATTTGGAATAAGCCTAACTTCCTAGAAATAATGAATTGTAAAGACAAGAAAGAAGAGTAACATTTTTGGGATGAAGAGATCATAGGGTATGATAACATATTGACGAGATGCTCATAGACCAGTCCGTACATTTTTAGGATGAAGAGATCATAGGAGCAGATCATCGTGGGTGTCTAAAGACACGAGGGAAGCACATCAAACTTATTCGACGGGATTGGAAGGAAGTGGGCATTTCTATGGGGCATGAGGAGTGATGGCCCTTTGTGGTAGGCCTAATGAAGATGTACCCATAAAGGCACGGTCTATATGGTTCCATTCGGTGAGTATGCCTTGGCTGCATCTTGGATGATGGACATCCTGAAGACTAATTGGGATGATCTTAGGATAATTCGGGTGGTTGCCTCTAGGAGAGAGGCTTCATGATCAAGACCCAACAAGGATAGTAGATTGTCAGATATGTGTCATCATCAGTCAAAGCATGGGCGGGAAAGACTGGAGCTAAGCCAATAGGCCAATGATCCTCACTGTCAACTCACTGGATGAGGGATTATATGTTTGTTTAGATTGGATGGTTCGGCAGTCATTTAGCTCTTTTGAAAAATCCTTCACTAGATTGGCGGTAGGCTGGAGTGAGACCTTCGAGAACCAGCAAAGAGATAGACCTAAATTTGGATATATGTACTGTAGGCCTAACGAGGCTATCCTTTATAGGTATGTATAAAGTCCCTCGACTGAATTTCATGGAGAAACTCAGGGATTAGGGCTCCCTTATGGTGCAACAATAGAGGCTTATTCGCTTTCGCAACATAGCCTAGTACGCTTTCGTGATGTGGCATTAGAGACTTGGTATGCCTTTGTAGCATCGTCTAGTACACTTTCGCAGTGTGGAGATGGAGGTCCAGTAAGTTTTTCGTAGTATGACGATGGGGACAATTCGAGGAGGGTATTGTGAGAAGTACCTCCATATTGGGTATATAGGTACATATATATTATTTATTAGGTTAATCTACTGGTGATTAGATGGATACTATTTATGTGGAGAAATCAAACGTGTATTGTGAAAGAAACCCGAACAACTTAATAAATATAATCCGGTGATAGAACGGTATACATACTGTTATCTTTAGAAGGTGTAATTTATCCATTCACCAGAACGTTTGTTCTGACCCCTCCTCATAACAAACCCTTAAGTTAGACAGGTGGTTGAGATTCTGCAGCTTAGAGACACTTGTTAGATAGTGTCATTATGTTGGTGGGTATTTACTTACTATTATATCTTATGCCCTTACGATATGAGATTGCTATTATAAGCTCTAATGCATTTATCTTTGACTTTCTGCAAGATACTAGATAAACCAACTCGAATTTCGATAGATTTGGGTTTTCGAAAAAAAATCGATCTATCGAAATTCAGCTTGTTACACTTGGTATTATCACTTAGGTTTAGGATTCATATTTGGATAGTGAGTGAGCATATATGTATTTCTTAAAATATAAATATTATATATATACCTATACCTACAGAGGAAGCCACTAATTAAGTGAACAACACATGAACAATTTTGGGATGTCAATTTTGTACACTTAGGAAATGGTTATGAAAGTTTGAGGATTGTATACCCATGAGTGGCTAGGGTGGAAAGTGTACAAAAGTTTGAAAAATAAAAGAGATAGAAGATTCATGTGTTAATATTCGAAATTTATATATTTTGGATCAGTGTATTAGGCTCTATGGCCTTGTAAATTGAGAAAAGATTTAGAAAGAGAAAATGGATTAGGAATTTATATATACACATTTGGCACAAAGGTGGCGCTAGTTTTATTCTTCAGTTCAGACTTAGTTTGGAAATTTATGTAAAGAAGAAATTTAGGACAAAGAAAAGTAATTTTGCGTAAAGAGTTTGGTAAATGCAAAATTTAGAAACCGCTTTGTAATTAGCCTCATATTTAACTTGAAAAAAAAAAATGAAAATGTAGAAAAAGATTGCTAGAAAAGTTTTCAAATTTAAAAGTTTACAATTTTATAAATTTATTGGCTTGCTATATTAAGAGTTGCATTAAGTGGATTTTTGAGGTAATTGTGCAAACTTATTTTCAAAAGTATTAAATGCGTAAGCAAGTTGTGGGGTTAATCCACATAAGTGGAGAAGAGAAAGCGCGAATAAATGAATTGGAATTATGGGGTGCATAGGTGACCTTGGATGAAATAAAATATAAAAGTTTCCTTAAAGGATGGATTGTGACACACTTTAACTTGTTGGAATAAGAAGAATTATGAGATAGGTTTTTATGAATCAATAAATTTGTAAGCAAACATGTTTCGTTAAAGTGGTAAAGAAATGTGCAGTAAAAGAGGTGTACAAAATACAAAAGTCCTCTCTATAAAAGGTTCATAGAAACTTAATCCCATTTAATTAATTAAGAATAATTTAATGAGGAGTGTTCCATTAGTGTGCATATACAGATAGTAAAGGTTTGAGAAAATTTTGAAAAGATGTGCCATGTGGTTATCGTTCAAAGAAACCAAAAATAAATTTAAAAACTGCATGGTTCAAGGAAAGAGAAAATGAATTGGGAAAAAGTAAGTTAATATTTTTATAAGTAAATTTATGACATGGTTGTTAATTAATAGAAATTCTTTTCAACACCCAGAGGAAATAGGAAAGTTTTCTTTTATTATAGATTTACACTCCTATGTAGCATTCTGTTTTAGAAAAATATGCTAGTTTAATGGGATATTTTCATTCTAGGTATTTACGTTGATTGCTAGGTAAGAACAAGAACATATGATTGTGAATAAAATGAAAATGAAGGTAAAAGATGAACTGCTATAAGAAAAACAAACAAATACAACAACTACAAAAATTGGGAACAATAGAGGAAAATGAATTCTGCCAAGTAAGTTTGAAAAACTGAAAAGAATTTCTTATGTAAACTGTGCTTGGAATAGAAAAATAGAAATTTTGTAAAATTACCAATTAAGGTTTCCAAGTATAGGCAAAAAGCTTCGTAAAAGTGGATGGAAAATATGTAATTTTCCATTTTCTAACATAAGAAATCAAATTCAAAAATTTGACTTTTCTAAAATTCGCAAATTTAGAGTTGGTTGGTAGGGTTTGGATGCGATAATTGATGAACTACGCTCTGACACTATAAGAATGTGGAAAAATTGGATGATTAAGTGTCTTTGATTTTCAAAGTATTGCATTCATATAGAAATTGTCAGTATATTTAGGATGTGTCAATCAAGTTTTCAAATGATTTTCAAGAAAATTTGCATTCACATAGGAAGTACTGCTTAGGCATCATTGCATTCATGTATTTTGATGTTGTGTTTTCACAAGTGCACAAATGGTTGTAAAATTGGATGTACACATGATGTTTGCAAATTATGCGTGGAATTACTTAATTTTACCCTTACCAAATTCCGAGAACGAAATTTCCTAAGGGTGGGAGAATGTAACACCCAACATTTTAAATTAAATAAAAAAAATAAATTTATAAAATTTGGTCATAAACTAGCGTCATTGCGTTCGTGATGATTTTTTGATCATTTTAGACCTATGATTTACAGAAAACCGATTCAAAAAAAGAAGATATCATTAAATGAAGTTTTATAACAAATATGAAAAATAAGAAATAAAAAAATACAAATAAGAACAATAGCTACCAATGTTTTAGTCTTGTGAACAAAAAACTAAGGTAGGTGAGTTGGTAGAGCATGCACTTCCCAAAGTGGAGGCTTTGAATTCGAATCTCACTAACATCATGCTTTAAATTTTAAGAGGACCAACTAAAAGGATGCATGTTCTAAAATATATGTATGTATGTATAAGGAAAAAATGGATATGCAAGTGTGTGTGTGTGTTTATATATATATATATATATATATATATATATATATATATATATTCGAAGTATTGCATTCATATAGAAATTGCAAGTATATTTAATATGTGTGCATCATGTTTTCAAAATATTTTCAAGAAAATTTTCTTTCACATAGGAGGTAATGCTTAGACATTCATGTATTTGATGTGTTTACACAAGTGCACAAATGGTTGTAAAATTGGATGTACACATGATGGTTGTAAATTATTGTGATGACAAGGAATTTCGCTCGGTCCCAACCAGTCGCTAAACCGATCCGGGCCGTTCGAAACGCCCTATCGTTTGAGAACAGGACAAACAGAACGCATACAGAAGAATATTTCATTGTTAATTAAAAACAATGCATCAGATTACAAGAATATACAGAGTATAAATGAATATTACACAGAAATATCAGAGATTTAAATTACATTTAAATACAACGCAGCGGAAAATAATACAATACACAACTAGAAGTAGATATGCGGATACAAAGCTTTCCGGATATCGTTCCAGCTGTAAACCAGGATCCTGTGAATATAAATCTGCAAAACCAAAACTACTAGCTGCCCGTGTCAAAATAAGGGCACCCAGAGTTTAGGTTAAAACAATAAACTCCAGGTCAGTCATGTGACTGGTGTGAGAACTAAAACAGTTATTAATCTTTATTTTAAATCATTAGGTAAATCAAGGGACCACGCCGTATAACACGGAATGGGTTTCCTCCCAAGAATACCAGTGCATAAAACAAACAGCGCAATGCTAAATAAAGAAAAATGATGTTGTTATAAGACCCAGGTCCCATCACACAATGCAACGCAGTCGAGGATAGGGTTTTCCCTTATAACAGCCAAAGAATGCTTGATACGGTTAAAACAAATCGTTTGATACTATAATAAGTGCATAGTGTATAAAACAACTTCAAATCATAAGTATCAATCATAGGCGGCATGAATGGACCATAACACTATGTCGCCATATATAAGTTTACAATCAAAACCGCAAGACGTCGTATTGGAAGTTGGGTTATCATTTATGGTATGAACCGAGGCTAGGGGCAAGATCCTCACCGATTCGAGACTGTCTAGTCCGAGCCTCAGGCAAGTACTCTGTCAAGCCTTTGGATCGTCAGGGCCGGTCCACCGATGTGGATTAAAATGCCTGAACACTGCGTTTCCCCGCCCTTTGGGGCGTAAATCTGGCCCGTCAGCCGACCAGAAGCATCGGCCGAAACCGATATCACGAGGCGCCTCGCTTTTCAGCAAGTAATAGTAAGTAACATCCACATGAGTCAAACTCGTCAGCCAGTTCAAGCACTGACGCCACTCATAACTAGAAAGAAACGCATGCCCTCCCTGAGGTCCGTCTCCCGTTTTTGATTCATACCGGGTGTGATACTCGCGAATCAACGTTACACAAAGCTACGCCACAAAGGCCGTGCTTCGATCATCAACCACAAGACTTTGCTTTTCAACAGAAGCCTTGATCATTTGCTACTTAGGCATGCCACACAGGCAATTCACTCCATGCGATTGATATCCATCAATATATAACCCCTAAGCTCGTACGTCTCAGAGAAGGGCGTTAAGCAAGAGAATAAATTCTCCGTCGCCAAACAGATATATATTTAATAGAGATCAATCACACGGACTAAAATCCAATGTCAGACACACAGTCCATTTACAAGTCCGTTCTGGGTCTGAACGAAACCGGAGGCACCTAGTACCCCGCATATCCATCGATCTCCAAGTACGTCTGGACGATCACTAACTGTTTCCATCTTCTTGGGTGTACAGCCCAATCAAGATCATCAGTAATTACCCAAACGACGTGAAGACCTCCGGTCTTCGACCATCGTCTTCATCTTCGACTTATCGTCGTATCAGTTATTCAGAATGGGTTAAACCTGGTCTTTCCGAATAACTCGCGTATATTTAAATAAGTGTTACACAAATACAACATACGCCTCATTCCAATTCATTAGTCACTAACCGTAAATTAATCAAGAGAATAATTCCCCAAATATTAACCCCGAAGGCCGAAACCAACATCAGATCAATATTCAGAAAACCATTCTGCTTGGCAAACCGACAGTTAGTTTCTAAATTTCACGTTCATAGGGAAAGGTTCCCATTAATTTTTATCAAAGATAAATTCTTGAATTTATGCTTTAATCTACTTTTGAATATCAATTCAAACTAGTCGGGATTAGCGAACCTTACCGAAGTAATCGTTGGTTTTACTTTCCCAATCCCAACCTATTCATCCCATGAAGTAAAACTGGTAATACTTCATATCTAACACCACGGTGTTATCGGTAAATTCAATTACCATTTCACGTTCAAATCTAATTAAAGATTTAACTAACGCCTGGAGCAAAACTGGTGATACTCCATTTCGATTATTTCAATCTAATTAAAGATTCATTAAAACTCCACTTAGTTTTAATCGTTAACTGGGTTAAAGAATCCGTGTCATTTAAAACACGGTTCACGATAAACCCAAAGTCACATCCCATTAATTATCGGGTTAAAGAACGAGTGTTATTTAAAACACTGTTCACGATAAACCCAAAAATCAATATCAATTCAATTCCAATTAAATATTATTTAATTGGTACACTTCATTAAATCTAAATAAAAAGATTTAATCCTTTCTCAACTGGGTTCAAGAACAGTGTTAGTGAAGACACCATTCACTACAAACCCAAATCACATTCGATATTCAATACAAGACTCTGAATAGAAAATATATCGGCTTATATTCAATATCAAATTCTACGACTAACAAATGTCGTATTGGAAATAACGATATAAATATATATCTTTCAAATTTCCATAACAACACCTGTATAATCATGAATTCCAACATCGAAATATTCCGAAGACAATTTTGATTCAAATCCACTCCAATGCAATCGTTGGATATTCTGGTTATTTTCAAAACCCTTTTCAAATTCAATTTATTCATTTAAAAATAAATAGAATTATATTTCTAGTTCAAAACTAGTTCAATTCGATAAAAGTCTATTTTTATCTTTTCAAATATGGAGTTTTTCATCCCAAATCTTCACAAATCATTTCTTATGATTTTACACAAATTATTACTATTTTTAATAATTTTATCAAGGCCCGTACAGTCGATTTCCATCAACGGCCATCGAACTGCACTTACAGCGACCTTTTTCGAATTTGATTTGGACATAATTCCAAATCCAACCGTTAGATTTCTAATTTCTAATATCCGTTAGAAAGCTCTTTTCGATACGAACCCAACGGTTCCGGTTTTAGGAGAATCCGACGGTCGGATCTCCCGTAATGCCCGTTTGAAATAAATGGTCGAAATTCGCGAACTGCCGCGGCGCGGCGCGTTCTATTCAGGCCATTATATTATATATATAATATATATATTATATATATCGTCGATTTCTATTTAAAACGAATTATATAAATAGTTTTAAATTCGTTTCAAAAGCAATTTCAACTTCCATTTCAATTCAAATCAAAATTGAATTCATCTTTATAAATTCGTTTTAAAATTCATTTCTATTCAATTCAAATTTCAATTCAATTTGAATTCATTTCAATTCGCTTTCAATTCAATTTGAATTCGTTTTCAATTCATTTTATTTCGAAATCGTTTTCAATTCAATTCAAATTTCAATTCAATTTGAATTCATTTCAATTCGCTTTCAATTCAATTTGAATTCGTTTTCAATTCATTTTATTTCGAAATCGTTTTCAATTCAATTCATTTCGAAATCGTTTTCAATTCAATTCATTTCGAAATCGTTTTCAATTCAATTCATTTCGAAATCGTTTTCAATTCAATTTATTTCGAAATCGTTTTCAATTCAATTCATTTCGAAATCGTTTTCAGTTCAATTCATTTCGAAATCGTTTTCAGCTCAATTTGAATTCATTTTCAATTCAATTCATTTCGAAATCGTTTTCAATTCAATTTGAATTCATTTTCAATTCAATTCATTTCGAAATCGTTTTCAATTCAATTTGAATTCATTTTCAATTCAATTCATTTCGAAATCGTTTTCAATTCAATTCATTTCGAAATCGTTTTCAATTCAATTTATTTCGAAATCGTTTTCAGTTCAATTTGAATTCATTTTCAATTCAATTCATTTCGAAATCGTTTTCAATTCAATTTGAATTCATTTTCAATTCAATTCATTTCGAAATCGTTTTCAATTCAATTCATTTCGAAATCGTTTTCAGTTCAATTCATTTCGAAATCGTTTTCAATTCAATTCATTTCGAAATCGTTTTCAATTCAATTTATTTCGAAATCGTTTTCAATTCAATTCATTTCGAAATCGTTTTCAGTTCAATTCATTTCGAAATCGTTTTCAGTTCAATTTGAATTCATTTTCAATTCAATTCATTTCGAAATCGTTTTCAATTCAATTTGAATTCATTTTCAAATCAATTCATTTCGAAATCGTTTTCAATTCAATTTGAATTCATTTTCAATTCAATTCATTTCGAAATCGTTTTCAATTCAATTCATTTCGAAATCGTTTTCAATTCAATTTATTTCGAAATCAATAAAATCGATATAAATATCGATTCACGTCAAAATGGCGTCAATCTAATCAACACGGCGTCATATATTGATAATTTCAAATATCATTTCGAATATTTCTATTTCAAATATTTCTATTTTAAAATAGTTGTTATTATCAAAATATTTCGTTCAACACATGACCTATCTCAATGAATGAGTACTGTCAACACATGAACTTTTATTTTATAATATTCTTTATTTTTCAAATTGGAATGAGGCCCAATCAATCACCATGTAAAATTAATTATATGGATTTTCATACAACACATGTATATAATAGCCTTGAAAAATAATCAACCATCAACTAAAGTGCACTACACTGTATAAGCATCAAATATAGTTATCTAACGCTTATAACAGCCTGTCAATCAATCGATCGACATATTTAATCAATCAGGATGAGTGAACTTCATATTTCATCCCAACACCCATGTGGGGTTTCAAACAATCTAACACAGATTTTATTTGTGCAGTTGGGCGATGTGTAAAATTTATCGTCCCAATCGATGTCATTCAAATAGGTGTACATAAACAAACCGTCTGGTTTGTAAATGAATATTCTATTTTATTCACTTCACGTTAAAAATTATATTTTTAACGATAAAACATTTTATTTCAACCTATGAATTTCTATTCAATTCATTTATTCAATAAAATGATATTTTTATTTTTCTAACTTATTTTAGAAAATTTCGGCGGCATAACGGCACGATACTAGAAACGGGACAAGGCCTAGCCTTATCCCCGGTCTAGTGAAGGCCCACGCCATTCACACATCAGTCAAACCATTCAATTCATCAAACAATTCAATTTCGAATCAAATCACATAACTAATCTATGCAACCAAACAAACAAGTCCATGGTCTGTGGACGATTGTGTCGGGTGCTACTAAGCACCGTCTGCATCCTAGTATATATATAAAACTAGAAAAGAAATTGAAAGGTGAGAAATTCTCACATATAGCTATCCTAGCTCCACGGCACTTCATTTATAGAAATCTGCATCGCTATCGCATCTTCGTCATCTTCGTTGCCCGTAGCCACTACATATGCAAAAATCGAATTTTTACTTCGCTGTTCCATATATAAAAATCATATTTTTATTTCAAAGTTCAATATATAAAAATCGAATTTTTATTTCAAAGTTCAATATATAAAAATCGAATTTTTATTTCAAAGTTCAATATATAAAAATCGAATTTTTATTTCGAAGTTCAATGTATAAAAATTTTATTTCTACATTGCTACTGTATAGATAAATATTCCATTTCAAAAATATAGATTTCGCCCTTATAAAAATATAGATTTCGCCTTTATAAAAATATAGATTTCGCCTTTATAAAAATATAGATTTCGCCTTTTCAAATTTAAAGATTTCGTCTTTATAAAAATCTCATCTTTATTTTTATCTACACATATAAAGATGATATTTTTAATCCTCCTATCATGTAAAAATTATATTTTTGACTCTCTACCTAACCAAAAATTATATTTTTACATCATCTATATAGTAAAGACTATATTTTTAATACTTTAAAAATATAAAAATCATATTTTTACTACTTTAAAAATATAAAAATCATATTTTTCTACTTTAAAAATATAAAAGATTATATTTTTCTACTTTAAAAATATAAAAGATTATATTTTTCTACTTTAAAAATATAAAAGATTATATTTTTCTACTTTAAAAATATAAAAGATTATATTTTTCTACTTTAACACATAAATAAAATTCAGTTTATATAATAAATAAATTTCAGTTTATATATTAAATAAAATCATTTTATATATTAAATAAAATCAGTTTATAAAATTAAATAAACAAAAAGCAAAAATAAAAAATAACTTACAGCGTGTGAAGGGGAAAGGAGTCAGTGGCTTGAAACGCTGCGGTAGGGGCTCGGCTAAGCGGTGGTAGGTGCATCACGGCGGCGGCTTAGGGTTTCAGGAAGGTGCGGTGATGGAGCGGGTTGGGGTTTGGCTCGATCTAGTAGAGGACGGGGAGGAGAACGGGGTCAGGGGGAGCGTCGTTGGCTGGGGGGGCGTGACAGGGTTCGGAGGGGGTTCGGAGGTGGGTGATCGCCAGGAGGCGGCGACGGAACGGGTTGATTTGGGGATGGTCTGGGTATCGGGGTCAACGGGGTCTTTTTTTTTTTTTTTTAATCTCGTTTCTGAAATGATACAGGGGGGGCCAGAGAGGATGTAGGAGAAAGGATTTTTTTATTTAATTAATTTAATTTTCCACCCAAAAAGCAACTTTTATTTTTGACCCCCAAACGAGACCCACCGCCTATCGTCCATAGCTAATTACCCCCATTCCGAACACAATGGGATATGTATCGCAAGCTGATATGATCGTTTGAATTAGTTTCCGTTGAATTTACATTTAAATCACTATATTGAATTTTAAACGTACATTTCAAATTACCGGGGTCACATACTAACTCTATAATTCTCAGAAAAATATTTTATAGCTTCGTATTGACGATACGGTCCTAACAAAACTAGTTTCGTCGAATTCCGAGACCGTTGGAAAAATGGCCAATTTTCAGTCGATTAAAATCAACTGAAACTGGTCAAACGCGTTTTCCTTTGCCACGCTCACATATTGATTCGAAAAATTATGAAATTTGGAATCTAGCAATAACTTAACATCACGGACCCAACAAAACTGGTTTCGTCGAAATCCGAGGTCGTTTGCAAAATTGCTATTTTTAAGGGCCTTATATATATAAAAATATATATAAATTCCACAGCGACTATTTAGAATTTTCAACTGGACATATCTTTTGATTCTTGTCATGAAATTTCGATTTTTCGGATTCGTTGGAAAGATATTCACTATTAGATTCCATTATTTTTGGTTTTACTAAAATCCGGATTGTTTTGCACCCGGTACATTCAATTGAAGTTTGAAATCGAATTATCGAACTACCGCGCCATTTTCAATTCTATTTATAATTATATATAATTATTTATATTCTAACAACGACGTATATAATATATACGTTCGAATTATATTCAAAATAAATTTCTCGTCGATATTATTTAAAATAATTCATTTTAAATAATCAAAATTCGCTAAAATTGCCAAAATAAAAATTTTAAACTGGCCCAGATTTTCGGGTTGTTACAATCTCCCCCACTTAAAACTTTTCGTCCAAGAAAAGGAACAAAGTCGAAAGTGGTTTGATTATTCAACTCTACGTTCGATCTGGCTTTCATTCTCCAATTCTTTAGTTTCTGAGAATTTTCAAAATTTCAAAAATTTGGCTAACACCCTAAATTTTCGAAAAATTTCGCCATAACCTCCCCTGCACCGGGAGCATCGGGGAATTTCAAATAGCTTCCCCGGTCCTTCAGATCTCAAAAAGAAAAAGAAAAAGCCAATAGGCTCACAAAATCATCATCACCCAAACAAAACAGGAAATTATGTAGTAAACATGTACCTATTTGTCGGGCAAACAAATTTTATTCTCTGGCTCTAGCCTCCTTGCTATGACCTGTTCAATGATATATATGTATATGCAAGCAAACGCAACCAATCTTCGATATAATTCAATATTTGGTTCTGTTAGGCTAAATGGCTAAAAATTAGCAAACAAATAAACAAACAACACAAACATCAATCCATTAGTGAATTAGAGTTTCAAATCCATAACTTTGATACATACACAAAAAATCATGTTTTTGATGCCAAATCACAACAATAAGCCCTATCTAATTTTGGTTCTCACACCAGCCTAATGGAAATATATAGATATCACACCTTCGTCACTCGAAAATAAATACTGGTAGCGCTGCAGCATTATCAGAATCATCCCCGGGCAACTAGAATGTGATTCTATATCTACCCAATATATTAAAACTTCGAATACACGCGGATCAGACGTATACGCAAAGCCTATATATACTGGATTGTCCAACTCAATATAAATAGATAATCAAATACGAATAATTGATTTAAATTTTCAAAACAAAATTTGTTTTCACGTTAAAAATATACTCTTCACACTCGTTCTAGGATACTACTGATCCCATCTCTAACGAGTCATTCTAATTGGATATTACTAATCCAATATCTGATGAATTCTTTCGTAGGGTTCTAATGTGTCTTGTTCTCTGAGCTTTGTAAACCAAAGCTCTGATACCAACTGTGACGACAAGGAATTTCGCTCGGTCCGAACCAGTCGCTAAACCGATCCGGGCCGTTCGAAACGCCCTATCGTTTGAGAACAGGACAAACAGAACGCATACAGAAGAACATTTCATTGTTAATTAAAAACAATGCATCAGATTACAAGAATATACAGAGTATAAATGAATATTACACAGAAATATCATAGATTTAAATTACATTTAAATACAACGCAGCGGAAAATAATACAATACACAACTAGAAGTAGATATACGGATACAAAGCTTTCCGGATATCGTTCCAGCTGTAAACCAGGATCCTGTGAATATAAATCTGCAAAACCAAAACTACTAGCTGCCCGTGTCAAAATAAGGGCACCCAGAGTTTAGGTTAAAACAATAAACTCCAGGTCAGTCATGTGACTGGTGTGAGAACTAAAACAGTTATTAATCTTTATTTTAAATCATTAGGTAAATCAAGGGACCACGCCGTATAACACGGAACGGGTTTCCTCCCAAGAATACCAGTGCATAAAACAAACAACGCAATGCTACATAAAGAAAAATGATGCTGTTATAAGACCCAGGTCCCATCACACAATGCAACGCAGTCGAGGATAGGGTTTTCCCTTATAACAGCCAAAGAATGCTTGATACGGTTAAAACAAATCGTTTGATACTATAATAAGTGCATAGTGTATAAAACAACTTCAAATCATAAGTATCAATCATAGGCGGCATGAATGGCCCATAACACTATGTCGCCATATATAAGTTTACAATCAAAACCGCAAGACGTCGTATTGGAAGTTGGGTTATCATTTATGGTATGAACCGAGGCTAGGGGCAAGATCCTCACCGATTCGAGACTGTCTAGTCCGAGCCTCAGGCAAGTACTCTGTCAAGCCTTTGGATCGTCAGGGCCGGTCCACCGATGTGGATTAAAATGCCTGAACACTGCGTTTCCCCACCCTTTGGGGCGTAAATCTGGCCCGTCAGCCGACCAGAAGCATCGGCCGAAACCGATATCATGAGGCGCCTCGCTTTTCAGCAAGTAATAGTAAGTAACATCCACATGAGTCAAACTCGTCAGCCAGTTCAAGCACTGACGCCACTCATAACTAGAAAGAAACGCATGCCCTCCCTGAGGTCCGTCTCCCGTTTTTGATTCATACCGGGTGTGATACTCGCGAATCAACGTTACACAAAGCTACGCCACAAAGGCCGTGCTTCGATCATCAACCACAAGACTTTGCTTTTCAACAGAAGCCTTGATCATTTGCTACTTAGGCATGCCACACAGGCAATTCACTCCATGCGATTGATATCCATCAATATATAACCCCTGAGCTCGTACATCTCAGAGAAGGGCGTTAAGCAAGAGAATAAATTCTCCGTCGCCAAACAGATATATATTTAATAGAGATCAATCACACGGACTAAAATCCAATGTCAGACACACAGTCCATTTACAAGTCCGTTCTGGGTCTGAACGAAACCGGAGGCACCTAGTACCCCGCATATCCATCGATCTCCAAGTACGTCTGGACGATCACTAACTGTTTCCATCTTCTTGGGTGTACAGCCCAATCAAGATCATCAGTAATTACCCAAACGACGTGAAGACCTCCGGTCTTCGACCATCGTCTTCATCTTCGACTTATCGTCGTATCAGTTATTCAGAATGGGTTAAACCCGGTCTTTCCGAATAACTCGCGTATATTTAAATAAGTGTTACACAAATACAACATACGCCTCATTCCAATTCATTAGTCACTAACCGTAAATTAATCAAGAGAATAATTCCCCAAATATTAACCCCGAAGGCCGAAACCAACATCAGATCAATATTCAGAAAACCATTTTGCTTGGCTAACCGACAGTTAGTTTCTAAATTTCACGTTCATAGGGAAAGGTTCCCATTAATTTTTATCAAAGATAAATTCTTGAATTTATGCTTTAATCTACTTTTGAATATCAATTCAAACTAGTCGGGATTAGCGAACCTTACCGAAGTAATCGTTGGTTTTACTTTCCCAATCCCAACCTATTCATCCCATGAAGTAAAACTGGTAATACTTCATATCTAACACCACGGTGTTATCGGTAAATTCAATTACCATTTCACGTTCAAATCTAATTAAAGATTTAACTAACGCCTGGAGCAAAACTGGTGATACTCCATTTCGATTATTTCAATCTAATTAAAGATTCATTAAAACTCCACTTAGTTTTAATCGTTAACTGGGTTAAAGAATCCGTGTCATTTAAAACACGGTTCACGATAAACCCAAAGTCACATCCCATTAATTATCGGGTTAAAGAACGAGTGTTATTTAAAACACTGTTCACGATAAACCCAAAAATCAATATCAATTCAATTCCAATTAAATATTATTTAATTGGTACACTTCATTAAATCTAAATAAAAAGATTTAATCCTTTCTCAACTGGGTTCAAGAACAGTGTTAGTGAAGACACCATTCACTACAAACCCAAATCACATTCGATATTCAATACAAGACTCTGAATAGAAAATATATCGGCTTATATTCAATATCAAATTCTACGACTAACAAATGTCGTATTGGAAATAACGATATAAATATATATCTTTCAAATTTCCATAACAACACCTGTATAATCATGAATTCCAACATCGAAATATTCCGAAGACAATTTTGATTCAAATCCACTCCAATGCAATCGTTGGATATTCTGGTTATTTTCAAAACCCTTTTCAAATTCAATTTATTCATTTAAAAATAAATAGAATTATATTTCTAGTTCAAAACTAGTTCAATTCGATAAAAGTCTATTTTTATCTTTTCAAATATGGAGTTTTTCATCCCAAATCTTCACAAATCATTTCTTATGATTTTACACAAATTATTACTATTTTTAATAATTTTATCAAGGCCCGTACAGTCGATTTCCATCAACGGCCATCGAACTGCACTTACAGCGACCTTTTTCGAATTTGATTTGGACATAATTCCAAATCCAACCGTTAGATTTCTAATTTCTAATATCCGTTAGAAAGCTCTTTTCGATACGAACCCAACGGTTCCGGTTTTAGGAGAATCCGACGGTCGGATCTCCCGTAATGCCCGTTTGAAATAAATGGTCGAAATTCGCGAACTGCCGCGGCGCGGCGCGTTCTATTCAGGCCATTATATTATATATATAATATATATATTATATATATCGTCGATTTCTATTTAAAACGAATTATATAAACAGTTTTAAATTCGTTTCAAAAGCAATTTCAACTTCCATTTAAATTCAAATCAAAATTGAATTCATCTTTATAAATTCGTTTTAAAATTCATTTCTATTCAATTCAAATTTCAATTCAATTTGAATTCATTTCAATTCGCTTTCAATTCAATTTGAATTCGTTTTCAATTCATTTTATTTCGAAATCGTTTTCAATTCAATTCATTTCGAAATCGTTTTCAATTCAATTCATTTCGAAATCGTTTTCAATTCAATTCATTTCGAAATCGTTTTCAATTCAATTTATTTCGAAATCGTTTTCAATTCAATTCATTTCGAAATCGTTTTCAGTTCAATTCATTTCGAAATCGTTTTCAGTTCAATTTGAATTCATTTTCAATTCAATTCATTTCGAAATCGTTTTCAATTCAATTTGAATTCATTTTCAATTCAATTCATTTCGAAATCGTTTTCAATTCAATTCATTTCGAAATCGTTTTCAATTCAATTTATTTCGAAATCGTTTTCAGTTCAATTTGAATTCATTTTCAATTCAATTCATTTCGAAATCGTTTTCAATTCAATTTGAATTCATTTTCAATTCAATTCATTTCGAAATCGTTTTCAATTCAATTCATTTCGAAATCGTTTTCAGTTCAATTCATTTCGAAATCGTTTTCAATTCAATTCATTTCGAAATCGTTTTCAATTCAATTTATTTTGAAATCGTTTTCAATTCAATTCATTTCGAAATCGTTTTCAGTTCAATTCATTTCGAAATCGTTTTCAGTTCAATTTGAATTCATTTTCAATTCAATTCATTTCGAAATCGTTTTCAATTCAATTTGAATTCATTTTCAATTCAATTCATTTCGAAATCGTTTTCAATTCAATTTGAATTAATTTTCAATTCAATTCATTTCGAAATCGTTTTCAATTCAATTCATTTCGAAATCGTTTTCAATTCAATTTATTTCGAAATCAATAAAATCGATATAAATATCGATTCACGTCAAAATGGCGTCAATCTAATCAACACGGCTTCATATATTGATATTTTCAAATATCATTTCGAATATTTCTATTTCAAATATTTCTATTTTAAAATAGTTGTTATTATCAAAATATTTCGTTCAACACATGACCTATCTCAATGAATGAGTACTGTCAACACATGAACTTTTATTTTATAATATTCTTTATTTTTCAAATTGGAATGAGGCCCAATCAATCACCATGTAAAATTAATTATATGGATTTTCATACAACACATGTATATAATAGCCTTGAAAAATAATCAACCATCAGCCAAAGTGCACTACACTGTATAAGCATCAAATATAGTTATCTAACGCTTATAACAGCCTGTCAATCAATCGATCGACATATTTAATCAATCAGGATGAGTGAACTTCATATTTCATCCCAACACCCATGTGGGGTTTCAAACAATCTAACACAGATTTTATTTGTGCAGTTGGGCGATGTGTAAAATTTATCGTCCCAATCGATGTCATTCAAATAGGTGTACATAAACAAACCGTCTGGTTTGTAAATGAATATTCTATTTTATTCACTTCACGTTAAAAATTATATTTTTAACGATAAAACATTTTATTTCAACCTATGAATTTCTATTCAATTCATTTATTCAATAAAATGATATTTTTATTTTTCTAACTTATTTTAGAAAATTTCGGCGGCATAACGGCACGATACTAGAAACGGGACAAGGCCTAGCCTTATCCCCGGTCTAGTGAAGGCCCACGCCATTCACACATCAGTCAAACCATTCAATTCATCAAACAATTCAATTTCGAATCAAATCACATAACTAATCTATGCAACCAAACAAACAAGTCCATGGTCTGTGGACGATTGTGTCGGGTGCTACTAAGCACCGTCTGCATCCTAGTATATATATAAAACTAGAAAAGAAATTGAAAGGTGAGAAATTCTCACATATAGCTATCCTAGCTCCACGGCACTTCATTTATAGAAATCTGCATCGCTATCGCATCTTCGTCATCTTCGTTGCCCGTAGCCACTACATATGCAAAAATCGAATTTTTACTTCGCTGTTCCATATATAAAAATCATATTTTTATTTCAAAGTTCAATATATAAAAATCGAATTTTTATTTCAAAGTTCAATATATAAAAATCGAATTTTTATTTCAAAGTTCAATATATAAAAATCGAATTTTTATTTCGAAGTTCAATGTATAAAAATTCTATTTCTACATTGCTACTATATAGATAAATATTCCATTTCAAAAATATAGATTTCGCCCTTATAAAAATATAGATTTCGCCTTTATAAAAATATAGATTTCGCCTTTTCAAATTTAAAGATTTCGTCTTTATAAAAATCTCATTTTTATTTTTATCTACACATATAAAGATGATATTTTTAATCCTCCTATCATGTAAAAATTATATTTTTGACTCTCTACCTAACCAAAAATTATATTTTTACATCATCTATATAGTAAAGACTATATTTTTAATACTTTAAAAATATAAAAATCATATTTTTACTACTTTAAAAATATAAAAATCATATTTTTCTACTTTAAAAATATAAAAGATTATATTTTTCTACTTTAAAAATATAAAAGATTATATTTTTCTACTTTAAAAATATAAAAGATTATATTTTTC
>JASFAX010003567.1:0-42105 GCA_030737875.1 Allium sativum
ATACCAAGCCCTATGGGCCTGTTTTAGTCCATATAAAGCTTTCCTTAGTTTATATACGTGATTTGGTAATTTTTCGTTTTCAAAAAGAGGTGGTTGCTCTACATATACGTCTTCTTTAACAAATCCGTTTAGAAAATCAATTTTAACATCCATTTGATATAATTTAAAATCATTATGAATGAAAAAGGCTAATGATGTCCTAATCGCTTCTAATCTTGCTACGGGGGCAAACGCCTCATCGTAATCTATTTCTTCTTCTTGCGTATAACCTTGTGCTAATAATCGTGTCTTATTTCTTACAACCTCACCGTTTCATTCATTTTTTTTTATAAATCCATTTAGTTTGTATTATAGTTTTATCCTCTGGTCTAGGAACAAGTTCCCATACATCATTCCAAGTAAATTTATTCAATTCCTCTTGCATATCAAGGATCCATGAATCATCATATGATGCTTCCTTTGGATTCTTAGGCTCGGTAGTAGAAATAAATGTTGAATTTCTCATATTATTTAATTGATTTCGAGTTCTAACAACGGATTCAATATCACCTAAGATATTTTCTACAGTATGGTCTCTTAGTAATCTAATCCTTTTAATTGGTTGGCTATCTTCATTATTTGTTACATTAATTTCATTTACACATTCATCTTCGTTATGTTGTGTTATATTTTTTATAAATTTCATCAATGGATACATTTAATGTTTCTTCTATAGTATTGGTTCTTGAATAAAAAACTCTATATGCCTTACTTCTCTCTGAATATCCAATAAATATTCCTTTATCGGATTTCGAGTCAAATTTATCTAAATTTTCTTTAGTATTAAGAATAAAATTTTTACTTTCACGTATTTTAAAATATAATACTTTTGGTTTCTTATTATACAAAAGTTCATGTGGAGTTTTATGAGTTAAGGGTTTGGTTGAAATTCTATTTAAAATATAACAAGCTGTTGTAACTACCTCGGCCCAAGAATTTCTTAGTAAATTATTATTGGATAACATAGTTCTCACACATTCTTGTATCGTCCTATTTTTGCGTTCAACTACTCTGTTTCGTTGATGAGTTTTAGGAAAGAAAAATTATGAGTAGTTCCCTTTTTATTACAAAATTTTTCAAAAATTTTGTTTTTTATTCCCTATCATGGTTACTATGTATTGTTTTGATTTTTAAAGATAATAAATTTTGGATTCTTTTAGTAAAAGTTTTAAATTGATCAAAAGCATCACTCTTATTTTTAAGAAATAAAGTCCAAGTAAATCTAGAAAAATCATCGACTATTACGTAAACGTATCGATTGTGATTTATTAATTGGGTTTGGGATGGACCAAATAAATCCATGTGAATTAACTCTAATAGTTTCGAGGTTGTAATTTCCTCTTTTGATTTAAATGAACACCTTTTTAATTTTCCGAACTGAGCGTCGGATAAATTATTAACTTTAAATTTCATTTTGGGTAATCCCCTAATTGAATCTAATTTAGAAATCCTAGAGATGTGTTTGAAATTTATATAACCGAATCTCTTATGCCAGATCCAAGGGTCACTTGTATTGGCCATAAGACATAGATTATCATTGGACATTTTCATACTGAATATATAGATACTTTTCTTTCTATTTCCTTCGAATGTTATTTTTGAATTCCTAACTTCTATAAAGCATTTATCTTTGTCAAAGTTTATTTTATAGCCTTTATTGCAAAGTTCACTTATACTTAGTAAGTTGTGTTTTAGATTCCTAACTAATAAAACATCAGAAATAGTAAAAGTTTTAGAATTACCGACATTGCTGATGCTAACAATACATCCTTTAGAGTTATCTCCAAAGTTAAACATTCCACTATCTTTGTATACTAGATTATTAAGTAAATCCGGATTTCCCGTCATATGTCTCGAAAGCCACTATCCAATAACCATTTGTCCTTTTTGATCTCCACCATTTTTTCACCAAGATTTGAATTCTTAATAGCCATGTAACACACCATTTCAGAATTTGAATTTTCAACAACCACATTACCTATTTTTCAAAATTTGAATTCCTAATAGCCATACTTCAGTAGATCACTTGAATTTTCAACATAATTGAATGCAAAATCTTTCAACATTGATGCAGTGCATGAATTGATACTAATGTTAACAATAATTTCAAATTTTTCCATTTAATACTTCCAAAAATCAAATTATGAACTTCTTGAAAACCTTTGCTCTGATACCAATTGTTAGGGAACGCGGAATGCATATCTTGAGGCAACACAAACACTAGAGGGGGTGAATAGTGTTTTCAAGGAATTTAAGAAAATCTAAAACTTATATGATTTACTATATGAATCACACACCACAGTGATGATCACAGACACAAAATCAAACACAAACACAGAAACAAATAGATATAAAATGCAGAAAAGGAAAGAACACACCGGATTTTGTACTGGTTTGGATTACTCCTACGTCCAGTCCCACGCAACGTTGGATTGCGTAGAATTTCATTAATGTTACTATCCAAGTACAATCCCCTTGATTTCATAGCTACAAGGTTAACACCACTCCAAACACCCTTGATTTCATGGCTACAACGTTAACACCGCTCCCATTCCATGATTTCAGGGTACAAGGAACACACCCTTTCCCAAAAACTTCCTGAAAGATTACAACAGCCCTATAACTCTTCAATAGCACTTCAATTCAGAGAGTAATAAGTAGAGAGTGACGATGGAGAAGAAGAATGGTTAAAAAATTCGAAATCATTCTCTATTTATAGCATTTGAATTGTTGCAACACTTCTGGAATGTTACAAATAATGAAAAGACACTTCCTTTGAAAATTGAAAAAAATGACAGTTGTATGTTGACATAATAACATATGTATGTCGACAAATCTATGTATAAAATATTTTAAAAACTATTTGTCAAGTGTTTAACAATATATATATGTATATATATACACTTTTAGAAATTCTTAAATTAAAAGTTAGTGATATAAATGAGTATTATAAAGTGTAAAATCATATGGAAACATATTTATAAATTTATAAGGTTTAAAGCTATATAAATATAAAACTACATAAATGTATATAAACTTACAAACTTCAAAAATTATATTTGAAATCAAAAGTAAGATAAAAAACTAATTGAAATTAGAATTTGAATTTTGAAAATCAGAATTTGAATTTCAACCTGGAGTGTTATTCAGAGTCCTACACATAAACTAGACTCTATTACTATATTTGTCTTGAATTCTTGAACCCTTGATAACTTGATTACTCATGAGTCTTGAGTTTCTTCTAAATTCTGAATCTCTTAAACTGTATAGTCTTCAGTATTTAAGTCTTGTATTCGAATTCAACATATATGTATATACATATTCTTGATAGAATAGTGAGTATATATTTTATAATCAATGATAATTGAAATAAGGTTGTTGTCATCAAAACTTCATTCTCCAACAAGTTGTTGGGTACGAGGACCCATCGAGTGCCCTTGTTCTGCCTACGACAGATGAGGCATGGGTAAGAGCATCGACCTGGCCGCAGTCTCCAGTAACTCCCTTAGAGGCTACCATCTCGCTTGAGAAAGAAGGCCAATTTGATGAGTTAAACAAGCTCCCACTTGTTGGGTTTTCTTGGCCTAGCGCTACGAGCTTGGTGGAAATAAGTTTGGCCATTGGGGAATTTGCTCCATCAGGCGGACTGTTATCTTGTCTGTTGAGAGAACATTTAGAACACACACACACATACACATAAACACTGCATGGCACAACATTTGCTTTCATGTGTAGGGTGCTCGAGTCTAAACTTTAAACTGTTTATTTGGCAGGTGATATGGCTAGAGGTAGAGGCAGGAGTTGCGATTATGGATGAGGGAGCTGTTAGGGATTGTGAAATGGATCATTAAGGCAAAACAAACATTAGAAGGGGTGAATAGTATTTTTGAAAATTTAAACAAATTCTAAACTTATATGAACTACCATATGACTCAATCACTATAGAAACAATCACAAGCACAAAATCAAACACAAATGCAAAGATAAACAAAAATAAAGCACAAAATAGGAAAGAACACATCGGATTTTATACTAGTTCGGAATTGCTCCTATGTCCAGTCCCACGCAATGCTGGATTGTACAGAGGTTTATTACAATATCGATATCCAATTACAACCCTCTTTTATTTCCCGGCTACAAGGGATACCAACGATTCCACACACACACTTGATTAAGTATACCTTCCTTGATTTCACGGCTACAAGGGATACCATCGATTACCCGTCCTTGATTTCACGGCTACAAGGGATACTACTGATTCCTTTACTCAACCAAAACAATTACAAACGGCCCTATAACTCTTCGGTAGCACTTGATTCAGAGAGCAATGAGTAGAGAGTGTAGAGAGACGAAGATTAGTGAAAATAAAATTGAATTCGACAGAGTATAGGTGTAGAATTCATTAAAATGATAAAGAATAATGGTGTAATGAAAGGGAATGAAGATGGAGAAGAAGAAGTAATTAAAAATTCGAAATCATCCCCTTTTTATAATGTGAAAAAAGTTGCAACATCTCAGAACCATCACAAATAGTGAAAAGACACTTCCATTCAAATTTGAAAAAAAGAATTATATGTCGACATGTATATATATGTATATCGATAAATATATGTGTTAATTTGAAATTTGAATATTTTTTAAGTGTTTTGATATATATGTATATATATAATTCTGGAAATTCTTGAATTAAAATATAGTGTTATAAATAAATATTATAAAGTAGAAAATCATATGAAAATATAAATATAAACAATATACACATATTTATAAAATTATAGAGTTCAAAACTATATAAATATAAAGTATATAAAATATAAATATATAAAACTTATAAAGTATAAATTTGTAAAACTTAAGTTCAAAATCAAATAAAAATAGAAAGTAAAATAGAGAAGAAAGAGATTGAAGATAGAATTTGAAAACAGAATTTGTAAAATAGAATTCGAAAATATTTTAAATTTGAACCTGGAGTGTTATTCAGAGTCTTACATAATCTAGACTCTGTAACTATATTTATCTTGAACTCTTGAAATCTTGAATACTCATGAGTGTAACGATCCAGAATTTTTAACCAATTTAAAATTGAAATTTTTATTGCTTAATTTGAATTTGACATAAATATATATATATATGGTTAAGAATATTTAATAATTTTGATAAGTTAGATGATAAATTTTAAATAAGAATGATTATTAATTAGTTGGATTTATTAATACTATTTTTCGTTTAGTCGAATTTGTCAAAACCGTAACATGAATTTGTAGCGTTAGAATTAAGTGTTTCCCTTTGTTTTCATAGCATTTAAGGGGAAATGCTACCAAAAGTTCACCTTCTCTTCTTAAGACAAGTGTATGGACACTTGTAATTTTGCATGTATGCTTTCATGCATGGTTTCCACTTGTCCCCTTATGTGTCTTTACCTCCTTACTCCTCCTTTCCTATATAAGGAGCTCTTTACTTTCATTTTTTATCATCCATTTTCATTTTTCCTACCTTCTTCTTCTTAAGCTTATGACCATGGTTTCCATGGCATAAGTATTCCTCTTTTCCAACACCGCCTTGCCAAAGTTCATCGTCATCCTCATCCTTCTCTTATAATATAAAGAGAGAGGGATTAGTGTATATTATATTATATATATTTTGGTGAAGAAGACGTTGCGCCGAAATACCGTCTGATGGTTCGCTCAGGTAGGCTCGCCTACCGTGAAGATTTGGAAAGTTGTTTGGTGAGAGCTCTTTAGCCATAGTTTATATATTTAATTAGTAGTCAGACTAATTTAAATATAGTGATTGTTGGCTAGCTTTTTGACCAAGCCACCAAGGTCCACACACGAAGAAGACATGATGCTTTACTACTTTGATCTATAAAGACTTGATCGCAATCGTTCCTCATACTTCGGTTCGCTGTGTTTCCTCCAGGTCGCGATAGCTCCCCCCATGTAGCCACGATTCGATCTGTCCTCTCCTCTTCTACACGATCCGATCCAAGTCCAGAAGACAAGGAGATGGCCAAGACCAAGTCCATCATGATCCGCAAACGTCGGATCATGTGAAACCTATCCATAACTGTCATATTGACCAATTCTCTATCAAGCCATGAACCAGTCTGAGACTCTTGAGATGTGTGCCACGTATGACCGCGATCCGCTTGAAGAAATCACCTATAAATAGCCCAGAACTTGGCATTTTTCAGGATCTTTTTGGCAATTCTGAGTTCTGAATCCACAATTATTACACCTCCATTATTATTCAGAGTTGTCTCGAAATTATAGAGTAAATAAACATTGTAAGAGTGAGATTGTGGGATAAGTCATCGATTGTACTCTGATTCCAAGTATAATCATAGATATAAAGTGGACGTAGGCTCATTAACGCCGAACCACTATAAATCTTGTGTCTTTTCTGATTTTCCAGCATTTTTTCTGATATTAATTTCTGCATAATTGAACAACTTAGATGTTAGAGCCAATTTGGATCTAACATTTTGGTGCTTTCACTGAGAACTAAAGTCTCAGTATGTTGGATTGTTGCTCTACTATTTGGATATTCAATTCCAAAGAAGTCAGTCCAAAACTCAGCAGTTTCGACTTTTGAAGATTTCAGCGATACCCCGATATCATGGTTGGAAAGAAGTCTAAGTAATTACGAGCTTTGCAAGCGAACGAAGCTACGAATGAAGCGATCGAGGAAGGTGTGCACGAGCAGGTCGAAGAAGAGTCTTCGGATCGCGATGATGTGGGGGCGATCCAGGCCGAAGAGGGTATCACGATCCGACCTGAAGGGGGCGCCACGATCTGGGTCTCTGAAGGAGTCATAACTCGATCCCAGGACAACGCCACCATCCTCCCATCTAATGCCCCCGCGATCCGATCTCAGGGTGCCACCACGAGCCATCGACACAAGGGTAGCTCGATCCGAAGCGACAATCAGACCTCGACCCGACCCGGAAAGGAGGTTATGGCTCATTCTTCTTGTGCTGGTACAACTGCTCGACCTGGCCTAAGTTCTTTACATATAAGAGAGAATGTTGATGATCAATTTGACCCTTCTGCCCAGTTACCAAGGGACATTTAACTCGAATACTTGAAGCATTGGATAGGCAAACCGATGAACTGGCTGCTCAAAGGCAGGAGAGCTCGTTGCTGCGTCAAAATATTGTTGCCTTAGGCAGGAGAATTGATGATATTCAAAGGCATGTTTCGTCACCTCCAGCTCACCCTTTCTCTCCGGGACAAAATCATCATCTGAATAGCCCCAAAGGAACCAACGATGGCCCCCGTTAGAAAGGCCCGAAAACATAAAACGACTTCGATTTGGGTCGCTTCCGTATCGTAAAGAGGAGGTGTTTATTCAGGGAACTAGTAACCGCAACTTAAATGAGCCTGTTCTACCACCAAGGAATGGCAAGCCTCCCGCTCGTCGCGTGATCGACTACGGCAACAGGGGGCAAGGGAGTTTCGTTCAAGGCCCAGATTTTATAGTAGTACGTCAAAGAAACGTCAGGCAAGGGTGCTGATCCTGAATCTACCCTGACCCATGCAGAGGTTGAAGCAATGATCAAACAAGTCATGGTAGATAGTCGTGGACAGAGGAATGAATATTGGGGCATAGACGCAATCACACACCTTTTACTGACAACATACTGGATGTTACATTCCCGAGGCGCTTCAATATGCCAACCATGAATCGCTATATGGGCAGGACTGACCCCATCCAGCGTTTAATGCGGTACTCCTTTTCAATGAATGCCGCTGCAGCTACAGACGCGGTTAAATGTAAAGCGTTCCCTATATTCTTGGAAGATGTGGCGTTATTGTGGTTTACCCGCCTTCCAGCACGGTCAATATCCAGCTTCAGGGAATTGAGTGAAAAATTCATAAACCAATTCCGTCTTCATGCCCAGAGGTCTAAGAATGTGATCGAGCTATCCCTCATTAAACAATGACCGGATGAAAGCCTGAGGTCATATTTGGATCGTTTTAACTTGGCTGTCACAGAAGTCAAAGATCCGCATGAGCAAACTGTGTTGATGGCCTTGATCGATGGCGTCGATAAAGATACCAAGTTTGGAAGATATATGGCTGGTAAACCTCCCCCGACCAGAGAAATATTTTATGAAAAAGCCAATATTCGCCTGCGTCGGGAGGAGATATACGCTAATCGAAAAAGAAAAGCTACTGACAAGGAAGATATCCAAAGCAACGTGGCCATCAAGCAAACAGGAGATAGCTCAGGAAAGGTTGAAGTTAATGTTGGGAACAAGAATCAAGACAGCGGTCGCCAATCAGGGAATAATAATAACAATAATCAGAAGAGAAATCGAGGAAATGACTCTCAGAGGAGATCCTGGTCCAGACCATTTGAGAACTTCACACCGTTAAATGATACATTGGAGAACATCTTCATGGATACATATAATATCCTCCAGTATAAAAGACCTCCTCCGAGAGATTCGAGCGTGAAACTGGTAAACTCTGTCTCTTTCATCAGATCCACAGTCATTCCACAAACGAATGTCGTCACTTGAGAGACGTGGTTGAACGACTCCTCCGAGAAGGGAAGCTTGATGAGTATAAGGTGATCCCCAGGGACAGGGGGCAAGCCGTACAAGCCCCAAACCAAAGTAAACCTACTGTTAAACCGACGGCTCTGCAAAAAGGGAAAAATATCGTTATCAATACTATAATTGGTGGGATCCACCTAGCAGGGCACAGTTTCAGAGCTGTGGATCAATATATAAATGCAGCCTAACAGCATTTCGAAGTGGGAGAGTGTAGTAACCCCGAGGACAGCGCTCCGATTAAGCAAAAAAAGACGATGTCTGATGACGTCATATTTCGCAAGCGAGAGAGTATTGGAGTACACTCCCCAACTGAAGATCCGTTGGTGATCACCGTCATCATTGGCCCAGCGATAGTTCATAAGGTCTTGGTAGATAACGGGAGTTCCGTCAACATTTTGTTCAAGAAAACATTCGACCAAATGAAACTCGAGCCGAAGGATTTAAAGCCATGTGAAGGGTGGATACGCGGATTTAATGGGGCCTCGACTACTCCAATAGGATACGTGGAATTATCAGTAACCCTTGGGGAAGGGGAACGCTAGAGAGTGAGGATCCTCCCCTTCGTGGTCTTGGATATTGAATCGCCGTACAATGCCTTCTTGGGCCAACCGGCCCTAGCCAAAATCAGGGCCTGAATTGCACCCTGGTGCTTATTGTTGAAATTTCCCATGGATTCCGGTGTGGGTATTGTTAGAGGAGAGAAGTTGTGGCACGAGCATGCTACATTGCAAAGTTAAAACTGCTCTGCAAAGGAAGAGATATATAAGCGAAAGGTGGCTCCTCCCCTCCAAGGGAGGAATCGTCATAGCAACTAAAGGAAGTACCTTTGGGAGGGTCGCCCATAGAGTTGCCCGAGGACATAGATCCCAGAGAGGATGAAGAGCCTGGGTGCAGAATGGCGACTCCCTATGAAGCAACTGTGGATGTACCAATCGATGATAGTGACCCAGAGAAGGTCCTGAATATTGGATCCTGTTCAATCCAAGGAATTAATAAATTTTCTGAAAACTAAATTGGATGTATTTTCCTGGACCCATGCAGACATGTGTGGGATATCCCCCTCGGTTATGAGCCATTCGCTAAGCATTAACCCGAAACTTCCCCCTGTAAAGTAGAAAAGGCGAATGTTGGGTCCAGAAAGGTCTGCCGCATTGAAAGAAGAAGTCGAGAAACTGAAGAGTTATGGATTTATTAAAGATTCGATGTACCCTGACTGGATTTCAAATCCGGTTTTAGTAAAAAAGGCCAATGGAAAGTGGCGAATGTGTATCGACTTCTCTGATTTAAACAAAGCTTGTCCGAAGGATAGTATCCCGTTACCCAGAATCGATCAATTAGTAGATTCAACTGCAGGTCATGAACTCCTTCCCTTTATGGATGCCTATTCAGGATATAATCGAATCCCTGTGCATGTCCCAAACCAAGAGCATACCAGCTTCATTACAGATTTGGGATTATATTACTATGAGGTAATGCCTTTCGGTCTGAAAAATGCCGGCGCAACATATCAGCGGATGGTGAATAGGATGTTCTACAACCAGATTGGGAAAAGGATGGAGGCATACATCGATGATATGTTGGTGAAGTCCAGACAGTCGTTCGATCATACCAATGATTAGGTAGAGATGTTTCAAATTCTCCGAAAATATGGGATGAAACTGAATCCTTTGAAATGTTCGTTTGTGATAGCATTTGGAAAATTCCTAGGGTTCATTGTAAGCTCGCGTGGAATCGAGATCAATCCAGACCAAATTACAGCAATTCGAAATATCCAATAACCAAAGCAGATTAAAGATGTGCACACCCTTGCTGGAAAAGTCGCAACGCTAAGCAGATTTATTTCAAAAGCTACGGATAAATGCATCCCGTTCTTCGAATTAATAAAGCGAGGCAAGTGCAACTTTAAATGGACTCCTGATTGTGTAGAAACTTTCCAAAATCTGTTGAATCATCTGGAGAGACCACCGATACTATCTAAGCCTGTGAATCACGAGGATTTATTCGTGTATCTGGCAGTGTCATCCCACGTGATCAGTTCGGCTCTGGTAAGAGAAGAGGATAAGGTGCAAAATCCAGTATACTATGTGAGCAAGAAATTGGCAATCGCAGAACGAAATTACCCAAAGATAGAAAAGCTCGCGTATAGTTTGCTGATCGCATCTAGGAAGCTTCGTCACTACTTCCAAGATCATCCCATTACTGTTTATATTGATCACCCGCTTAAGCAAGCCCTACAAAGGCCAGAAGCATCGGGAAGATTGCTCAAATGGAACATCGAACTGAGTCAATTCGACCTGAACTTCCAACCACGTAGGTCGATAAGAGGGCAGGCACTTGCAAACTTTATAGCAGAATTTACCATCCTAGAAGATGACGCGGAAACTGAAGAAGATGGTCCGCCAAAGCTACTCCTTGACCCTAATGCCTGGAAGCTATATACTGATGGAGCTAAGAACGACAGACGATCAGGTGCCGGAGTGGTCCTTGAAACTCCAGAGAAACGGATAATATATTACGCTCTTAGATTGGAGTTCCACGCGACCAATAATGATTCCGAGTATGAAGCTCTGATTGCCGGGTTGAAGCTTGCAAAGGAACTAGGGGTAACAAAGCTAGACATCTTTTGTAACTCCAATTTGGTCGTGAACCAAGTTAATGAAAAATTTCAGGCTAAGAGTCCAAGGTCGATATCATATCTGGAAAAAGTAAGAGCATTGTTGGGTGGTTTTGAGCACCATAGTATATCTCACATTCCTGGAGCAGAGAATCAAAGAGCGGACAAGTTAGCAAAGATGGCTAGTTCTGATAATCTAGAACATACGGAGCTAGTCCCAATTGAACTATTACGGTTCCCCAGTGTGGATCAGATGGAAGTTGATCCGGTACTGGAAATTGAACCTGAAAGAGAGTCATGGATGACCCCCTTGAAGAATTTCTTGATGAATGGAATGCTCCCAAATAAAAAAAGCGAGAGGCGCGCAGTCATACGGAAGGCTTCCCGATATGTGTTGCAAGGCAAAGTCCTGTACAGACAAGGTTTCTCGATGCCTCTCCTCCGGTGCATTGCCCACGACGACATCAAGCATGTGCTGAAGGAAGTCCATGAAGGTGAGTGTGGCTACCACACAGGAGGGCAAACATTGGCAAAGAAAATATTACGATACGGCTATTTCTGGCCCACTATAAACAAGGATGCAACCAAGCATGCACAACGTTGTGATGCTTGTCAGAAGTTCTCCAAAATCCCTAGGGCGCCACCTAACCTGTTGAAGGCAATGATAAGCCCATGGCCTTTTGCTATGTGGGGAATTGACATTATTGGAAGCCTCCCCATAGCAAAGGGCGGAGCAAAGTTTGCTATTGTTGCCGTAGATTATTTTACTAAATGGGTAGAAGCAGAGCCTTTGACCACGATCACGACCAAACGAGTTATCACCTTTGTCGTTAAGAACATCATCTGTCGATTTGGGATTCCAAAAGTCATCATAACCGACAATGGGACCCAATTCGACAGCACGGAGTTTCGAGATTTCTGTCGGAAGTATCACATCAAGAAAAGATACACCACTATGGCACATCCGCAATCGAACGGACAGGTTGAAGCAGCAAATAAGGTGATCAAATCCATTCTGAAAAAAGGTTGAAGAGGGCCAAAGCTATGTGGGTCAACGAATTGCCCCTGGCACTATGGGCCTACAGAACGACATACAAGTAGGCAACGGGCCATACCCCATTTTCCCTTGCTTTCGGAGCTGAAGCAGTTATTCCGGTCGAGTTAGAAGTACCAACCCGTCATACCATTTATTACGACCCGATGACCAACAATGAGTTGCTCCTTGAATCCCTGGACATGATTGAGGAAAAAAGGGACGAAGCCGACTTACATGCCTTGAGGCACAAACAACAAGTAGCTCGGTACTACAACAGAAGAGTCTGAGCTTGCACATTCGAACTAGGAGACTTGGTTCTGAAACGTGTCTTTCCTCCCTTGGTACATATGGGCCTGAAATGGGAAGGACCGTACTCTATTTTACGAAGGCTTGATAATGGAATCTTCAAGCTAGCGACCGTAGATGGAGAAGAAATCCCCAGTGTGTGGAATGCCCAACATTTGCGGCTTTACCTGACGTAAAAAGTGTCAGTTTTATTCTTTTGTTTTTTGAACCATGTAAAAAGGCTCGACTTGCCTAAGAACAGTCTGGTTATTTGAACAAAAGATTATAAAGTGGACGTAGGTCATGATTCAACCGAACCACTATAAAAATGTTGTGTGTTATTTACCCTTACTGCACCATTTCTTATCTACTCTTTTATTTTGATCAATATATATACTGTTACCATTTCAGGAAATTGTTTTAAATTTATGTAGTAATCTCAAAACAACTAATTCAAAATACCGTTCGGCAAATCAGAAAGTTCGCGATGATTAACGCTTCAAAAGGTGCAGCAAGGTAAATTGCATTACAACTTAAATCCCGAGATCAGGAAGAGAATATAAAGGACACTATGATGACGTCCCCGGGGCGTGCAGGTGCACCATGATAAAACCGCCTTGGAAACAGTCTAACCCGCTGAAGGATAGGGAGAGTATAAAGGCGCTAAAGACTTAGCGCCCCCAGAACTTCTGCCCCGTTGAAGAATTGATGAGCAGACCAAAAATCGAGCTCGAACTCTAACCCGCTGAAGGATCAGGAGAGTATAAAGGCACTAGAGACTTAGTGCCACGCAAACTCTAACCCGCTGAAGGATCGGGAGAGTATAAAAGCGCTAGAGACTTAGCGCCACAAGAACCATTACCCATGGAAAGATCGGGGTAGTACTGAGTATGAATATAATTCTAATCGATCGCCAACACGCCCTGGCCAGGCACTATAATGACGATTAATTAAGAATGTATACATGCATTACTACGCGATTACTTAGCACATGTATCTCCCGATGATTGTTTTGTTATGATTAATGATCATTACTTACAACTTTAACATTTAACTATGAAAGCTTCAATTATGATTACTTAAACTCTGCTAACACGATGAATTTGCAGGAACACTGTGATGCAAAAGAAATAGGTCCTTATTTACTAGAAACGGATATACAAAAAACAAGAAACTAAGCAAAAAGTGAGGGCCAATCTCACTACTACATCTTTTGGCCAAAAGAAATCCTAAAACTAAAACATGAGCCAATAGCTTCATTCTATTTGCGCTTGGGAGATGGCTTTGATTTCTTGTCCTTCTTCTGTTTCTCTAACTCCTCTTTATCAGTACCGGAGTGGTCACTTTTCTTCCTCTTCCTCTTGTCGACAAAGGGCTCCGTAGAAGGACTGGAGGGTTCGGAGATAAGCTGTGAAGTTATCGATCTAGAAGAGAATCTTATAACCAACCCGGTCTTAGGGTCGATTTCAGAAATAGGAGTCACGAACACAGGATTATGTTCCTCCTTCTTAAGAGCCAACTGTTTCTCCTTCCTAGCATGTATGTTAGCCAAGGTTTCGCTATCATCACCCTTGACCTCGTCAATGATTTCTACCTCCTCTTCCTCATCTCTATGACCACCATCTGAGTCATGCAGAGCAGTAATGATCTCGGCGTTTGTAGGAGCACCGGCGCTAGGCTCCACGGGTGCTATCGTGACTCTATCACTGGTTAAGCCCCCAGTTTGCATCGAGACCTCGGAAGCTTCAATACCAGAACTCGGGGGAACCTCAACCTTCTCGGCCTCTGCCTTCTCCTCTGCACCCTTTTCGACCACTTTGGTACCTACACCATTAGAAATAAGGATTAGCAAATCGGGAAGAGATGTGGCCGTGTCAGCTGTCTGTCCCATGAGACGACGACAAGTTACGGTTGCTTTAATGAACTGTGGAGAAAATGTGGAGATACCTTCAGCTGACTCATCTCCCAGACTTGTACTGGTGGTCCGGACAATCGGAGGAGTAGGTGCCAAGGGGATCAATGGATCATCGGGGTTATATCCCTCAACTTCAGAGGTTATGGGCTCTACTATCGAACTCGGGCTCTCACCAACTTTATCCTTACCCTTGAGCCTTCTCTTATCCCTCTCCATTTCCTCGTGGATAAGGCGTTTACCTTCCTCCAAAGCCGCAGGCTCTTCACCTCTGAGAAAGGTTTGCATCAACTGGTGCTCGTCAATTTCGTCGACCCCCAGTTGCCGCTTCTCGCCCTCGACAATTGCGTCCCATATATTGGCCAAGGTAACATGGTAGTCGGGAATCCAAGAGATATCTCGATGCTTGATAACTTGACCAAAGAAATCGAACAACAATTCTTCAAAGCTATCTATATCCTTCTCTTTTTTAGCAAGCTTATCAGCTGCAGCAGCTGCTGACTCAAGAGTGCTATTGGCATTGCTTTCGGCGACAGCTACCCGCTCCTCAGCTTGAGCGAGTTGATCATTTAGAACCTCCTTCTCCTTCTTGGCAAGAGCAAGGTCATTTTTTAAACTCGCCTTCTCTTTCTCCCAAGCCTCTTTCTCAGCAGAAAAGCAATCCAGTATTGTCTTCAGTTCAATGTTAACGGCCCTGAGATCCTCCACTTCTTTCCTCAGGGCCACCCGTTCCTGGCTATTTAAGTCAAGCTCGTTGCGAAAACGCTCCTTGGCACTTTCCAACTCGGACTTGTAATTCTCTGCGTCTCGCCGAGCTAAATCCAGTTGGGCCTGTGCATCCTCCAGTTCTTTTTCCATTTTGCACCTAGCCCTAGCATCATTGTCAATCTTTACTCTGGCCCTGGCTGCGTTCGTCTCCATCCGGTGGATGATACAAGAGAGTGTAGCAGCATGCTTCTTCATTACCCCGTATTGTTTAGCTGCATGGCACACATACCTATCACCTCTGTGTCCCAATCCTCGGGGACCGGTTCAAGATCTGGGACGAACACCATCCCCTCAAAGTAAATGTCGGGAAACTGTTTTCGTAAACGCTCTAACCTGGCCGTGATCTCAGAACTGGGGGCAACATCCTTGCAGCGGTAGTATCCAAGCCATGCTCACCAGAGGAAGTAGGAACTGTCTTCCCCTTCTCTATAATCCTGCCCTCATCTTTGTCTTTGTGCTTTGGCACGGCGTGTTTCTTAGAAGATTGGGCGTGAGGAGTGCTTTTTGGAGGGGTTAAATCTCTAGAAGTTGCTTCCCCCCAGCTGGTGGCATTGGACGACTAGGTGGCTTTCCATAACTTTGCTTCGGTGGAGATCGAGGTTGTGCAGGATAAGATTGATGAGAATCCCGGGGTCGACGACTATCCCTTCCTCGACTATCGCTACGAGTGTGCTCAGGATCTGGAAAGAGACTTGGTGTGCCCTCGCTAAGGGAATGGTAGGAATAAGACCGTTTGCGAGACATTTTTCCTGCAAAGAAAACAAGTGCGTGTTAGAACTATGAACCACAATAGCAAAAGAGTGTTATGATAAATGGTGCATGTGTTTTGTGCATCCCGTGGAATCCCCTTTTTTGAAACAGACCTGGGCCCGAAGTTAGGCTCGTTTGGGTAACTTCTTTTTCTCTAACTGGGGAACCCGTCTCTTCGGAAAAGGGAAAAATTGGTTCCCCTTCGAAATCTTCTTGGGTATAAATATCATCTGGCAAAGGAATTTTACTTAATTCCCCAAAAATCTGTTCCTTTGTTAATTCCTCGTGAGCGACAGACTCAACTGGCGATGAAGTCCTCAGTGGAGACTGCCCCTCAGAGGTTGGAACCTCCTTTGATTTATCAGCTCGTCCCTCATCTCCTTTATACACGTTTAAATCTTCGTCGTCTTGATTAATCATCAGCGAAGGACTCTTACAAAGAGTAGTCGTCTCTGCAACTTGAGAAGTTCCTTCTCCTTCAGCTGGGGGCACATACTTGTAAGGTTTGCCGCCCGCGCCAAGCCCGAATCTTATGTCCAAAAGATGATGTTTGTGAAGGTTTTCGTCGGTAATACATTTCTTGATTCTCAAGAAGTCAGACTTGCTTTTTAGAAGACGGAATAATCGATTGTTATACACTGAGCCTTCTATCTTGGGGAATGTGTGATCTGCGCAAAGGAAAAAGAAACATGTTAATACTTCGATTATGTAATCCAGTCATGCATTTGGAGGCTTGAAACTTACTAGATTTGAGCCACCTCCTCGCACACCCAGCCTGGTGTTTTATGTAAAACCAATCATCTTTGGGATCCTCTAGTTGCTGTAACCATCGAACAGAACCTTCCTGTTGGCTACTGATTCAAAGAAAGAAAAATTCGGAGTCGCTGTGGAATGGTGCTTGAAAAGATAGTAGAATTTCAAGTCTTTAAAAGTAAGCTCAGTTTGCAGAATCTCTGCATACGTGACATATAGAGTGTACAAGGCTGCGTAAGCATTGGGATGAAGCTGCATAGGGGCAATACACAATCGTCTTAAGGTTTCAATGACGATTGGAGTAGACGGAGGGATAGCGCCTATCCAGCACGTGAGTCGACTGATTGCCATGTACCCTTCTGGAGCAAGATAAGGTCTATCTCCGCTTTCGGGTGTTTTCACATCGTCCCACGCGATCCCGTGTTTCAAACAAATTTTCTTAAGTTTTATATCGTCTAGTTTGGAAGCTAAAGAGTCAGTGAATTTCTCAATTCCTAGAACGCCGGGAATCTCATCGGGAGCTCGGTCATCCACTTCGGACTCCTCCTCTAGCGAGGTACTCTCAGATGAATTTGACTCTGTCTCAGCCTCATATTCGGATTCAGAATCCTCATCCTCTGGATTAGTTGGAGGAACCTCAGGATTATGGTGTTCCGACACCTCCGAGTCCACCTCTGTTTCAGATCTTTCAGGAGAACGATTATCCGACATTGCTGTTTTGGTGAGCAAACATGAGAGATTAGAATACAGTTACCCGTACCCCGTGTGTGCAAGTGCAAGTGTGTGCTGTGCATGCATTAAAGAAAAGCATAAAAGTTAACAAGATCATCAAAGGATTAATCGTCATATGCAATCAAGATGATGTTGTTGTCTAGTTCAGAAATTCCCGAGGGCTCTAGCCTAACTGTCCATTTGTATATCAAGGTTACATTGTATTATTTAGTCAACAAGTCCATCGGATCGTTCGTTGCATTGGCTCGTGAGATAGGATCGAATCGTCATGCATCGTCGGATCGTGAAGCATGTACTAGATCGTGAAGAAGCTTCGGATCGTTGAGGAGCTTCAGAAATCGGAGCGCTGGTATTCTTGATCCGTCATACTTTACTAGGACGGATCGTGACAACCCCTCGCGACCAGCTTTACTTCGTGTTACCACGAACCGATGCTCCTTCGTGTCCACGATCCGATCCTCTAGCCAAACCAACAATCCATCCATCTATCCTCCTCACGAACCATTGCCCTGTCACCTTCACGACCTGATCCACTACTCAGAACAACTCCATTTTTTCTTCCTCCATCATGCCACTACCACGAACTGACCTATCCTACCCCTTCTTCCTCTTCTCTCCTCCTCTTTGCTCACAAACTCAGACAGTAAAACCCATGGCGCCTCATCAGCTTCCAAGACCTTGAATACCACAAAACTCCACCTTTCTCTCCTTTCAAGACAGTGAAAATCAAAGAAGGGCGAAAGTACATGAAATTATTTTTAATAGGATTACCTTTTTAAAGTTAGGAGATGAATGAGTTTTTAAAGACTGAGGTTAGGGTTTCAATAAGAGAGGCGGCTGCAGCGGAAAGAAGAAAGGGAAATGAAAGGGGAGGCCCGGTTAATATAGACAAAACCACGACTGTTAATATTCTAGTCTTTGTCCCATTCGGACTGTGGATACTAGCAGGCCACAGACCTGAGCCCAACGAAGAAAAGGGGGGCGCCCCCTCACACGAATCATGATTGAAGCAAACAAGCCCACCGCGTCTCGCAAGGAAAGCCCAGATGACCACCAACTCGAAACGAGTGCCTCGTCCCGCGAACCATGGGATGTTTCGGCGATCCAACTCAACAAAAAAATTGTCAAAAATGAAGATTCAGAAACACTTGTGAAGATTTAAAAGTTTACCAGGCAATTTGACAATGAAGTCTACGAACACTTCAAAAATAAGAACTGTCTAATGAGCAAAGAAATGATCGACAACTTAACGTGATATTTATACTCGCTGAGGGACGCGACTTCTGGAAGAAGTACAACCATTCAGACAAACACAACCGCTAATTTGTATCGTTCTATGAAAAGATACCTCTGCAATTTCGAAGCATGTTCCATCCCGATAAACATAGTTCGAAGGGGCAAAATGTTGGCTAGCTTTTTGACCAAGCCACCAAGGTCCACACACGAAGAAGACATGATGCTTCACTACTTTGATCTATAAAGACTTGATCGCAATCGCTCCTCATACTTTGGTTCGCTATGTTTCCTCCAGGTTGCGATCGCTCCCCCATGTAGCCACAATCTGATTCGTCCTCTCCTCTTCTACACGATCCAATCCAAGTCCAGAAGACAAGTAGATGGCCAAGACCAAGTCCACCACGATCCGCAAACGTCAGATCCTGTGACACATGCCCATAACTGTCATATTGACCAATTCTCCATCAAGCCACGAACCAGTCCGAGATTCTCGAGATGTGTGCCACGTATGACCGCGATCCGCCTGAAGAAATCACCTATAAATAGCCTAGAACTTGGCATTTTTCAGGATCTTTTTTGGCAATTCTGAGTTCTGAATCAACGATTATTACACCTCCATTATTATTCAGAGTTGTCTCGAAATTATTGAGTAAATAAACATTGTAAGAGTGAGATTGAGGGATAAGTCATTGATTGTACTCTGATTCCAAGTATAATCATAGATATAAAGCGGACGTAGGCTCATTAACGCCGAACCACTATAAATCTTGTGTCTTTTCTGATTTTCTAGCATTTTTTCTGATATTAATTTCTGCATAATTGAACAACTTAGGTGTTAGAGCCAATTTTGGATCTAACAGTGATGAATTATTAGTGGTTAATGATGATTGATGTTTGTTGTGATGGACAATGAATGCATAGTTTAGAACACACACACTATTAAACGTTAGTGTTACAATGCTTGTGCACAGTTATGGTTTATTTGATTATGTTGATGATGGTTGCTATAGATGTTTATATTGGTTGTTGATGTTGTTTTGCACACACTATGACACAACAAGTATGGTATCACATTGGTGATCGTCAAATCTCCCTCGTAATTAGAAGCAACATCGTTATTGAAATTGAAGGTTAATAATTGGGAAAGACCATATGTATGAATTCATATATATTGATAAAGTTCTTTAAATGAACAAATAAATACCGGAATGTTCCAGGATGACAGAGAAGATAGTGTCTAGGCTTGGGTTTGGAAAATATAGTTTTCTTCTCTCCCTGGCTATCCCTAACTGATCCGACGAATGAGTCGTTTAATTTGAAATTATTTGAATTTAGAAATGAATTGGAATTTGATTTATTAAGTAAAAAATAAAAGTTGAATTTTGAACCCAAAATAAATTAGGAAAGTCAATGTAAATTAGTTTAAATAGTTTTAAATGACTTACATGAGTATATGATGGTTTTCTAAGGTATTTTGAAGTATTAAAGAATAATTTTTATTTCGGTCAAAATAGAGCTTATCGCACAATGGTAATTTGCGTATTTTAGTTATAAACTTTAAACGCTTATAACTTTTGCAATCTAAATCGAATTTCCAAGAAATGAAAAACAATTGATTTATATTAACAAGAGCTTTTAAATGAGTGAAAGAGAATTTTAATTTCGGGTTATAATGTTCAAGTTATGTATAAAACCGTTTTGGTAAAGGTCGTTGCAAGAGCAGCTGCCGACATAACTATAAACAGCTATTTTAAATGTTTTAAAAATATGGAATTTTTTGGTAAAATCATTATAAATTATGTAAAAGTGTTTTGAATCATAAATTTTAAGTTTTGGCTAAGATAAACGATATTTTGATCAAAGTAGTTAAGATAACTGTTTTGTAACGCTTTTGAAACACTATGGTAACTCTTTCTTTGAAAACTATCTATTTTGAAGTGGTGAACCGCAAGCTATTTCCCGAACTATAAGTAATCATTTGTAAATGATTGGTGGAATGTTTTCAAAGATTTAAAAGTATTGAAAATGATTTATATAATTTGTTTGATACTAAAATGGGGTTTTCAATTTTAAATAATTGGATATGGTTGGAGATAAATCTTCGGATGTTTGATATTAATCCAGTAGATGATGACTCTTACTATTTGAGGAATTTAAAAGGTAGTTCACCGTTATTTCGCTTATGGTGCAAGTTGGATACAGAGATTAATATTAAGTATAAGTGGATGATATTTCTATTTAGATCTAATGTCAAAGAGTTGGATATATCTTTTAATTAAGATATGGGTTTCCCAATTCGATTGGGATAAGTCGGATATAAATAATCTTCGGATATTTGATATGAAATTTTGTGGTGTAAACATATACTATTTGAGGAATTTGGAAGATACTATTATATCGTTATTCCACTTATAGTATTCGTTGATTATGAGAATTGATATCGAATATAAGTAGATACAATTTCATGTAACTTTTGTTCAATATCGATTGATTTGGGTTTTTCGTAAATCATATCTTCAATAATATCATTCTTGAAACCCAATGAAATTGAGTTATGGAAATTCATACCGTAATTTGGGGATTTAACCAAATCTTTGATTTGAGGAAATTAAAAATAAGGAATTGGGAAGGTGCAACAACCCGAAAAATCATAACCAATTAATTTTTTTTATTTTGGCAACTTTAATGGATTTTGAATATTTAAAATGAATTATTTTAAATAATAACGACAAGAATTTTTTTTGAATAGAATTAGAACGTATATATTTATTTTAATTATAAAAGGGGATAATTGTTGATTATGGTTGTTATATACATGTGTTGTATGAAATCCATATAAACAACATTATATGGTAATTGACTGTGTCTGATTCCAATTCAGAATGAACGAATATTTTAAAGTAACGAATATTTTCGAAGAATGAATATTTTAAAATAATATTCAGAAAAGAATCAGAATATGATTTTGATGTTCGATTTGTGATGGACATGAATATATTTAAATATATAAAGTCGTGTTGATTATATTAACGCCATTTTAACGTGAATGATATTTATATCGATTTTATTCATTTTTATAATGAATATTGTAAAGGAAGTGATTTCAAAATCTAACGTTTTGAAAATATTATCATTTATATATTAATGATATGGAATATTCAATTTTGATTTGAAATTGAATATGAATTTGAAACCATTTTGAAAATGAATTTAAAACAATTTATAAAATACGTTTTAAATGGAAATCGATGAAATATATATTATATATATAATATAATGGCCTGAATAGAACGTGCTGTGGCAGTTCGCGAATTTTGACCATTGACTTCGAATGGACATTACGGGAGATCTGACCGTCGGATTCTCCTAAAACCGGAACCATTGGGTTCGTATCGAAAAGTGCTTTCTAACGAATATTAGAGATTTGAAAGATAATAGTTGGATTTGGAATTATGTCCAAATCAAATTTGGAAAAGGTTGTTGTAAGTGCAGTTCGATGGCCGTTTATGGAAATTGACTGTACGACCTTGATAAAATTATTAAAAATATCAATAATTAGTGTAAAATCATAAGAAATGATTTGGAAAGAATTGGGATGACAAATTCCATATTTGAAAAGATAAAAATAGATTTTTATCGAAATGAACTAGTTACGAACTAGAATTAAAATCTAATTATTTTTAAATAAATAAATTGGATTTAAAATGGTTTTAAAAATAATCAGAATTTCCAATATATGAATTGGAATAGATTTGAAACGAAATTATCTTCGGAATATTTTGATATTGTATTCCGTGATTATACGGGCATTGTGGAGGAATTTGGAAGATATATATATCGTTATTCCAACACGACGTTGTTGAATTCAGATTTTGATATTGAATATAAGCTGATATATTTTCTATTCAGAGCCTTGTATTTAATATCAAATGGGATTTTGGGTTTTTCATGAACAGTGTCTTCACTAACACTATTCTTAAACCTAATGGAGTTAAGGAAATTAGAAACTAACTAGAGGTTAGCTAAGTTGAATGATTTCTTGGATACTGATCTGATGTTAGTTTCGGCCTTCGGGATTAATACTTAGGGAATTGTTCTCTAACTAATTTACGGTTAGAGACTGATGGAATGGTGTCTTCATTAACACTGTTCTGAAACCCCATGTGAAAAGAATAAGTATATTAAGATTTAAAGAAGAATTACCAAATAACGAACATTTAATTGGAATTGAAAGGGAATGTAAATCGGGTTTATTGTGAACCATGTTTTAACGACATTCGTTCTTTAACCCGATTTGCAGTGAAATGTGATTTGGAATTATTAAATCTTTATTCTAAAATTTAATGGAATTTTGAAAAGCAAAGTTTTCCATTTTAATAAAATAAATTGGAATGGAATGGGATTGGATTTGATAATAATTGAAATGAACTTCTGTGGAGGAAGACTGATAATATATATGGAATTTAAAAGGCTTTGCCATTATTCCATCTATAATTTTAGTCAGATATGGAAATTGATATCGATTATATATTAGTTTTTTTTTCCGTGAAAATTCCATAATTAATAGAATGTGATTTTGGGTTTATCGTAAACTGTGTTTTAAAGGACATTAGTTCTTTAACCCAGTTAAAGCCAGGATTTATTTCCTGAATTGGAAAAATCATTAAGTAATGATTGTTGGAAATTAAAACTAAATTAGAGTTTTAGTGAACCTTTAAATAGATTGAAAGGTGAATTTGATAACTAAAATTATCAAATCCAAGAAATGATCAAGAATGGAGTATCACCAGTTTTGCTCCAAGGGTTAGTTAAATCTTTAATTAGATTTGAACGTGAAATGGTAATTAATTTTACCAATAACACCGGGGTGTTAGATATGAAGTATTACCAGTTTTACTTCATGGGATGAATAGGTTGGGATTGGGAAATTAAAAAAAATGATTACTTCAGTAAGGTTCGCTAATCCCGACTAGTTTGGATAAACCATAATTTGGTATGGATTGATTTCCAAAAGAAGATTAAAGAATAAATTTAAAGAATTTATCTTTGATAAAATTAATGGGAACCTTTCACAAAGAATATGAATACTTAAGTAAAAGAATATTCAGAATTGGAATGAGGCGTATGTTGTGTTTTTATAGCACTTGTTTATCATATACGCGAGTTATTCAAAAAGACCGAGTTTATCCCATTCTGAATAACTGAATCGGCGATGAGTCGACTATGAAGACGATGGTTGAAGACCGGAGGTCTTCACATCTTTTGGCTGATTACTGATGTCTTGATTGGGCTGTACACCCAAGAAAAGGTTATAAGTGGTGATCGTTCCAGACGTACTTGGAGATCGACTAGATATGCAAGGACCTCTCTCCTGTATTGGACCTACGGGACGAGGAATAAGGTGCCTCCGGTTTCGTTCAGACCCAGAATGAACTTGTAAATGGATGTGTGTCTAACATCGGATTTCATTATGTGTGATTGATAGACACCGGTTACATAGCGTGAATTGCCTGTGTGGCATGTTGAGATGCAAATGATCAAGGCTTCTGTTGAAAAGCGGAGTCTTGTGGTTGATAATCAAAGCACGACTTTAATATAGCATAGCTTTGTGTAGTGTTAATTCACGAGCCTCACACCCCGGTATGAACCAGAAACGGGAGAGGACATCAGGGAGGGCATGTGTTTCCTTCTAGCTAGGTGTGGTGTCCAGGTTTTTCACGCCCAGGCATTTTACTTATGTGGATGATGGATAGCGAGGTGCCTCGGTTATATCGGCACTGCATAGCCGATGGATGATATGGCCTTTATATAGACCAGACTTACGGCCCATAGGGTGGGGAAACGCATGTTCAGGCATTTTAATTCACCCTTTGCGCTTCGGTTGGACCGCCCCTGACGATCCAAGGGCCCACTTGAGTCTAGGTCCTGAGACATGGGCTAGAGCGTCTCAAAGCGGTAAGGACGATCCCTTGCCTTGGTTCACAGATGGAAATCCAACTTCCAATACGACATTTTGCGGTTTTGATTGTAGAGCCTAGTATGACGACATAGTGGGATGGGGCACTATGATGTGTATGATTGATACATTTATATTTGAAGTAGTTTTCATACACTTTACACTATAATAGTGTCAAAATGATTTGTTTTAAACGTACCAAGCATGTTTAGCTATTATAGGTAAAACTCTATCCTCCGGCTTGCGTTACATTGTATGATGGGACCTGAGTATTATAATAGCTTCATTGTTCTTTATTTAACATTGCGCTGTTGTTTTTATGCACTGGTATTCTTGGGAGGAAACCCATTCCGTGTTATACGGCGTGGTCCCTTGATTACCTTACTTTAAAACTATGATAATAACTATTTTAGTCCTCACACCAGTCACATGACTGACTTGGAGTTTACTGTTTTAACCTAAACTCTGGGTTCCCCTTATTTTCCACACGGGCAGCTAGTAGTTTTGGTTTTGCAGATTTATATTCACAGGATCCTGGTTCACAGCTGGAATGATATTTGGAAAGCTATGTATCCGTTTATCCCTTTCGGTTGTGTTTTTTTTAATTTTCCACTGCTATGTAATGTACTATAATCTCTGATATCTTTCTGATGTATAATATTTATTCATACTCTGTATACTCTTGTACTCCGATGTGAATTGTTGTAATAAGCAATGAAATGTTCTTCTGTTTGTGCTCTGATTAGTCCTGTTCTCAACTCAATCCGGGCTTTCCTTCATGGGGAAGTTCGGATCGCTTCAGAAGGAAGAATAATCTTTTAGTTAAGATTAAATAATTGAATGTTGGGAAACCGATTTAATCGGAAACTATGGTTGAAATGTGGGGTAAGGGTTTTCAAAGGAGACTGGGTTTTGATAACGAGTTATCAAATGGAAATTTAATTAAGGCTTTGAGGCTAAATTATCTTTGATCTAGGGGATGTGCTTTAAAAGAGAAAGATTAAATATGGATTTGGATTTGGATTTATATCAAAACTCTTTTGATATTATAATAATGTCTATCAACCACAACTAAATAATCATCTAGCAGAAACGCTTTCATCTCACGTTCTACATATATAGTATACAATCAAAACCGCGAGCACTTATTGGATAATGGATAACCAACTATGACAAGGTATGGAACTACCTTCTGATAGTGTACCTCTAGATAGGAATACACTGGGTTGAACTAGAACATCTTGCAACCCGACCACACATGACCGACCACTCATTTCGCTTGAGTGTATCGAATGTATATCACCAACGGTTGGGATCAGCAACCGTTTCCCAAATGGGACAACATCGAATAGATTAAAGAATGAAATGAATATCTCTAGATAGGTGATAATACACCCTAATGGAAGCAACCCACATAGCCATGTTGCCTGCCCGATTTTAGTCATTTCCTGGTTGTGAGGCTAGAGGCCACGCTTATCTCTAACAGATCACACATTTATTCACTTTGAATGTCACATCGTCATACCCGCCAAATCACAAATTGATTTCCCTAAAAATACAATGGGTATATAGCTAAGAGAAATGAATTCCTCCGCCACCAAACGTATATATGTTTGAAGAGATCAACTTACGTGAAATATACTCTGTCGGACATTCTTCCATACAGGTCGTCTTGGGACTGGACAAACCGAAGGCACTATTCTGTAAATCTGTCTTAGGCAATTTCTACCTAAGATTTGACAGAACGACCCTTGCATAAACTCCGTCTTCAATTATCTTCATCATATTTGATCATAACGCTAACATCCACACTGAGTGGTTTTCAGATAATGAATCTGATCCCGATCTCTCCGTATTGATGATGGAAAAATGGTCAAAAAATTCGATAGTCGATAAGTTAACTATCAAAGAAAAACACATATGCAAACACCGATATTACTTCCAGATGGAAATTATATCGATCAACAATCATTTAACATTTATCTCTTTAGTTCATCAATTTATTTATTTCCTATTTCCATATATTCAACATTTCTTATTTTCTAAATTTAGAAAATATATGTTATTACCATTGGAAAACATTTCCATTTCTTATTTTCCATATTAGAAAACATTTCTGATTCTAATTTGGAAAACATTTCCAAAAAAACTCTTTCATTGGATTTAAATAGATGTTTAAATAAAACATTGCTATGCCAACTCAAACCATTACACTCATTAACTAAATTCACTTAACCAACCTTCACTGTCGAACCTTAACCGTTCCTTAGTTAAAAATGGAGTCAATCAAGTTAGGGTGTAATTACCTCTTAGACCTTAACTGAACAACATTTGTAATCTTGAAATAGATAGGTTCACCTTTAAACCTTTAACAAACTTCCTTAAGTTACTCTCTTTCGAATAATCTCTATTCAATAACTCTTTCCTTCGAATAAGCTATATTCGATAACTCCTTTCGAATAACTATATTCGATAGTCTCTCTTTTCTTTGAGTAAACTATATTCGATAATCTCTCTTCGAATAACTATATTCGATTAACTCCTTTCAATTAACTCTATTCGATTCTTTATTCGATTAACTCTAATCGATTAACTCTATTGTATTAAATCTATTTGATTAACTCAAATCGATTAACTTTTATCAATTAACTCCTTTCGAATAAACTATATTTGATTAACTCCTTTTCGAATAAACTATATTCGATTAAATCATTTTTGAATAAACTATATTCGATTAACTCCTTTTCGAATAAACTATATTCAATTAACTCATTTCCGAATAACTCTATTCGATTAACTCCTTTCGAATAACTAATATTCGATAACTCCTTTCAAATTACTATATTCGATAATCTCTCTTCGAATAACTAATATTCGATAACTCCTTTCGAATAACTAATATTCGATTAACTCAGTTCGAATAACTAATATTCGATTAACTCTAATTTGATTAACTCTAATCGATTAACTCGAATTCAATTACTCTAATTGATATCCACTTTAAACAATCTTCTCATAACATTTTTATATCTCGTTAATTCCCTTTTATAATCCTATTTATTTTCCACATAAATATTTCTTTTATAATTTTATTTATTTAACAAATAAGTATTTCCTTTTCAATTCTATTTATTTAACAAATAAATATTCTTTTTCAATTCTATTTAAAAATGTTTTACAAATATTTCCTTTTCAATTCTATTTGTTAATGTTTTACAAATATTTCCTTTTCAATTCTATTTGTAAATGTTTTACAAATATTCCTTTTCAATTCTATTCATTTGTTTTACAAATATTTCTTTTTATAAAATCCTTTGATTTTATAAATATCTCTTTTTTTAAAATCCTCTGATTTTATATATATTTCTTTTTCAATATAACATTGAAAATTCCCTTTTTATATTCCAGTATTTCTTATGGTATTTAAAATACCAAATAACAATGATCAATATCATTCGAACAAACATCATCACAACAGATTATATATCCCATTATATATCACCATATATGGAAAACAACAAAATAATTTTAAGGAATCCAGTTGGACTCCTCCGACCTGTTTCCCTGCATCCACAGACGTTAAACAATATAATTAACATCGATTTCATTTTAATATGAAATATTCTGATAAACAGAATCAATGTTTGATTAACGATTTATATATATCGTTATCTATGATTTCAACCAATACATAAGCAATTCAACCAAACAATCATCACACAGTAGTCAATCAGCATTTATCATTGCTAGATTATTTTTATAAAAATATAAACTGATAGAATTAGTGAGTTTTACTTTGGTGGTTTATCGTTAAATAATGATAACCGTTGTTGATTCAGACAGACAATTTATTTCGCTATAAATTGTAACGAGCTCCAATTCACACCTAGTCAGTTCCATGTTGTAGCCCTCGTCCATACGTTCCTAATGGATCTTGTTTTGCTGAATTCTGATAACGTAGGAGAGAGTTACTAATTTAATAAGTTATATGCATGACAGTTATTAACAACATTAATTAATTATATAATTAATCCTAATCACATTATTATTTAAATTAATCAGTCGTTCACCTTTTTCTCCTGTAATTTCCCAGTTCGAACCCGATAATAACAAACAATGGTCGTTTCCCATTTCCAATCCAAACCGAGCCCCTTTCAGATTAACGAATTAAACATTGCTTCGTTAGAAACCATAATCCAGTTTGAAATCCAAATTAGGCCATGTATTTCTTCTTTGTCAACACAGAATACTTTGAACCTGACTTTACCATAGCCATATCTCATCCCATCCATTTTCTCCTTCATCACCCAATCGTTCACCACATTTTATCCACCACCGAACTACCTTCACAAAACCCAAAATTTCTTCTATAGTTCAGTTAAATTCATGTAACGACAAAACTCCACCTGAATTCACTTCCACCAAACTACTACAACAACTTCACCTACATGACCCTTTCCAATACACTATCGATCCAAATACTTCCAGCAATTCAAAAACTATACAAAACTTTCACCACAAATTCACACATCAAATACTGCTATGAACTTGGAGAAAAACCCAAGCCCCAAATCAGCAACTTCAGTAAAACGAGTTGACACTTGAATCCTTAAAAAGCCCCTTTAGTCCATTATTAGATAAATAGAACCTGCTAATCCCATGTCACGAAATCGTTATTTCAGCATTTGATTTCACAAAGCCGACCTCCTAAAGTTTGACACTGCCGATGCCACCTAAGGAGATCGAACCCTGGCTAACCTTCACCATCGACATCGCCAGGCCCTCAAATACCTCCTCTGAGCCACCACAAAGACTGCGACACCTCCACAGTGGATCCTGCTTCCGAACCGTAGCTAGATGGAAGCATGCTATACAAATTCTTGCACACAAAAGTTGAACCGAGATCTTCTAAACATATACCCAGATATAGAATCGTTTCAGGATCCAATATATAAGTGTTTGAGGATTTATGGAATTTCTTTTGATTTTATTTTGATTTTTGAAAGATGGATGTTTTACTGTAAAATGAAGAATGAGAGCGATGGATTTCGTTTGACCAAAGAATGAAGTATTAGGGTTGGAATGAACTAAGGTGTATTTATAATAGATTTTAAATATTTTAATATTCGATTTAAATATTCGATTTAAATATTCATTTTTAATCAAGCGTTATTTATATTTATCATTAAAAATTCCTATGATCACATACGACACCCAAAAATCATGAAAATTGGCATGCAGCTACAGTTTGACGTTACGGACCCAATGAAACTGGTTTCATCGAATTCCGCCTTCATTTGCTCACATAGCGTATTTTAAAAGTTAAATTATTGATTATTTTTCATATTAAAATCCCGTACGACCACATACTGACTCTAAAAATCACGAAAATTGAAATCTAGCAATAATTTAATATTGCTGATCCAACAAAATTAATTTCGTCGAAAATGGAGGTCATTCGTAAAACTGACTATTTTTAAAGCTCTAAATAAACCCTTTTAAATATTAATATTTTTAAAAATAATTAAATATAATATTTATAAATATATATTATCGTATATATTCACAATAAAATATCATACAGCTCTTATTTGATTTATAACTCGATATTCAAATCCCGGTTGAATCGATAATCAATTTATATTGAAAAATTCATTTATAATATAAATAAATCATTATAAATTATAAAGGAATTCCATAGCGACTTTTCGAAAATTTGACTTGGATATAAATCAAAATCTACACGACAAAATCCTGATTTTTCTCTTCCATTAGAAAAATATATTTCACCAGCTCTGAACGTTTCTTGTTTCATAGAAATCCGACTTAAAACGGATTCTGTATATTCGTTTAAAGATCAAATCCCCAAATTACGAACTGCCGAGCCATTACGGGCTCGATTATAATTATAATAAAATTTATACGTTCAACCGTCGTTAGTTAAATATATTCGCTATCGTAATTCAATTTTAAACTGAATTATATATTTTGAATTGCCCAATTCACACGATATTGCCATTTCAACTAATTCTGATTATTTCAGAATTAAATGTATTATTTAATTATTATATTAATTAAATATTCAATAGTTATTTTATTTTAAACCATTTAAGTTACCAAACCATATTTTAAATAATTAAATAAAATTAATTATTATACCGTATAAAAATACGGGACGTTACATTCTTCCCCCCTTAAAATGATTTCATCCTCGAAATTGCTAAGGTAGAAAACAAACCCTATTAGTTGGGTTACAAATTATTTGGCTTACTTATTAACTTCAGATTCAATTGAACAAATTGATTTCAATTAAATTATTAATTTATTCTTACTAACTAAAATTTCCAAAAACGCTGAAAATTTTCTAACACCTTAAATTTTTGAAAAATTTCGCTAGCACCTCCTTTGTACTAGTCAATAGCTCAAACTCTAACTCGCCTCTCTGGGCCTTCTCCAACCCAAAAGAAAATCAAATAGCCAAGCGGCTTGCCAATTCGGCTCATCAAAATCTCAAAACCATATATAATATAAACTGGTACCTTTTTGTCGGGCATATCATCATATCATTCCCACCTGTTACCAATTCTGCATATACCAATGTTATCCCAACCAAACTCCAATCACTTTTATCTCTAACACAACCATTCGTTTATCCAAGCCAAATCCCATTATCAATCTCAAGTACCATTCTTGATTTTCAATTTAGTTTCACAAACTTCCATCTAATTTGTTTTAATTCAAACAATCTGTTTCTGGGAGTTTTTAAACAACTTTGCTTTTCAAAAATTAAATATTCATTTTGGAATATCAAAACAACTTGTTTTCTCAAAACATTTCCAAAAAAATATCTTTGGTAGTAATCCATCACTTACAACTCGAAAATGAACACCGATGATGGTCGACTTCATCATCGGGATTTATTTTCCAGCGATCGAAGTGAGTTCAATACTATATCACTTTCAAAGCCATTTCTAAACACTTCCATTTTGAAATACATTTCAAAATATCATTCATAATGCTTGTAAAACAATTTAAAATCTCGCAGGATTTTAAAATTCCCATATATTTAATTATATTCCATTTACAAACACTTTTCATGTTTTCAGGGTTTTAATTCCAATTCTGATTCACATTCAGCTTTAATTAATCTGATTTCATATATTACACTTATATGAATTCTAATTCGTTATTTACATAACCATTAAATCTATAATCTTACTCGATTATAATAACAACCAATATATCCAATATATTATAATCATTCCAATATAAATCCTTTATATCAAAATATAATTTGGATAAAATTATTTTGTTTACCCTCTTTTCAAAACATACCGTGTCGGTTCATCGTATTCAAGTGTTTATAAACCCCTACCGATACTGTGGATCAAACTGATCGACCAGAACCCATAAACAACTCAATCAATAAATCTCCACAATATAAAATCATTTTATATTGAACAACAAATACGTGCTCATATGTTTATACACTCAAACTCAATCTAGGGTATTACTAACCCTATCTCTACTGAGTCACGCCACAAAGCCAAGTAATCACTTAACCTTCAGCTCTGATACCACTGTAACGACCCGGTTTTTCGCGATCCTGAGTAATCGACATATAACCCAATGTCGACTATCAAGCATCGGAAACACCAGATAGTCCATTAAAGAAATTAGAGGGTGAGAATATATAAGATAGAAACTTAGAACAGAAGAAGAAGAGGAACATACATCATCAGAGTAAACACGAATCTCACAGCGGAACGAACAATATATAATAGATACATAACTTTGAAATAAAATTAGTATATGTATACAGTAACTTTATCAGAGTACAACACTTACAACACAACGGAAATAATAATAGCTATATAATCTTGAAGCCTCCTGCTCCAAATTCTCCAAGTGTATCTGTAAAATATTGACTACTTAACTGCTCGTACAAAACTGGGCACCCAAGAGTTTAGGGAAAACAAAACAAAAAAAACTCTAGGTCAGTCATAGGACTGGTGTGAGTAAAACAATTTAAAATAGTTTGAGCAATTAAACGATACCTCATAAGACCATGCCGTATTATGGAACAGGTTTATCCCTTATGAGAATCCAAAACATTTGATTTAACTTTCAAAATCCTTTTGAAAGAAACGATAAAATTTATATCAAAACTCTTTTGATATTATAATAATGTCTATCAACCACAACTAAATAATCATCTAGCAGAAACGCTTTCATCTCACGTTCTACATATATAGTATACAATCAAAACCGCGAGCACTTATTGGATAATGGATTACCAACTATGACAAGGTATGGAACCACCTTCCGATAGTGTACCTCTAGATAGGAATACACTGGGTTCAACAAGACCATCTTGCTACCCGGCCACACATGACCGACTACTCATTTCGCTTGAGTGTATCGAATGTATATCACCAACGGTTGGGATCAGCAACCGTTTCCCGAATGGGACAATATCGAATACATTAAAGAATCAAATGAATATCTCTAGATAGGTGATAATACACACTAATGGAATCAACCCACATAGCCATGCTACCTGCCCAATTTTTGTCATTTCCCGGTTGTGAGGCTAAAGGCCACGCTTATCTCTGATAGATCACACATTTATTCACTTTGAATGTCACATCGTCATACCCGCCAAATCACAAATTGGTTTCCCTAAAAAATACAACGGGTATACAGCTGAGAGAAACGAATTCCTCCACCACCAAACGTATATACGTTTGAAGAGATTAACTTACGCGATCTATTAAATATACTCTGTCAGACATTCTTCCATACAGGTCGTCCGGGGACTGGACAAACCGAAGGCCTTATTCTGTAAATCCATCTTAGGCAATTTCTACCTAGAATTTGATAGAATGACCCTTGCATAAACTCCATTTTCAATTATCTTCATCATATTTGATCGCAACGCTAACGTCCACACAGAGTGGTTTTCAGATAATGAATCTGATCCCGGTCTCTCCGTACTGACGACAGAAAAATGGTCAAAAACTTTGATAGTCGATGAGTTAACTATCAAAGAAAAACACATATGCAAACAACGATATTACTTCTAGATGGAAATTATATCGATCAACAATCATTTAACATTTATCTCTTTATTTCATCAATTTATTTATTTTCCATTTCCATATATTCAACATTTCTTATTTTCTAAATTTAGAAAATATACGTTATTACCGTTGGAAAACATTTCCATTTCTTTTTTTCTATATTATAAAACATTTCTGATTCTTATTTGGAAAACATTTCCAAAAAAAACTCTTTTATTAGATTTAAACAGATTTTTAAATAAAACATTGCTATTCCAACTCAAACCATTACACTCATTAACTAAATTCACATAACCAACCTTTACTGTCGAACCTTAACCATTCCTTAGTTAAAAATGGAGTTAATCAAGTTGGGGTATAATTACCTCTCAGACCTTAACTGAACAACATTTGTAATCTTGAAATAGGCAAGTTCACCTTTTACACCTTTAACAAACTTCCTTAAGTAACTCTCTTTCGAATAATCTCTATTCAATAACTCTTTCCTTCGAATAAACTATATTCGATAACTCCTTTCGAATAACTATATTTGATAATATCTTTTTCTTCGAATAAACTATATTCGATAATCTCTCTTCGAATAACTATATTCGATTAACTCCTTTCAATTAACTCTATTTGATTCTCTATTCGATTAACTCTAATCGATTAACTCTATTGGATTAACTCTATTTGATTAACTCAAATCGATTAACTCTTATCAATTAACTCCTTTTCGAATAAACTATATTCGATTAACTCCTTTTCGAATAAACTATATTCAATTAACTCCTTTTCGAATAAACTATATTCGATTAACTCCTTTTCGAATAACTCTATTCGATTAACTCCTTTCGAATAACTATTTGATAACTCCTTTCGAATAACTATATTCAATAATCTCTTTTCGAATAACTAATATTTGATAACTCCTTTTGAATAACTAATATTCGATTAACTCACTTCGAATAGCTGATATTCGATTAACTCTAATTCGATTAACTCTAATCGATTAACTCGAATTCAATTATTCTAATTCAATCCACTTTAAACAATCTTCTCATAACTCTTTTATATCTCGCTAATTCCCTTTTATAATCCTATTTATTTTCCAAATAAATATTTCTTTTATAATTTTATTTATTTAACTAATAAATATTTCCTTTTCAATTCTATTTATTTAAAAAATAAATATTCTTTTTCAATTCTATTTAAAAATGTTTTACAAATATTTCTTTTTCAATTCTATTTGTAAATGTTTTACAAATATTTCCTTTTCAATTCTATTTGTAAATGTTTTAAAAACATTTCCTTTTCAATTCTATTAATTTGTTTTACAAATATTTCTTTTTATAAAATCCTTTGATTTTATAAATATTCCTTTTCCTTTGATTTTATAAATATTTCTTTTCCTTTGATTTTATATATATCTTTTTCAATATAACATTGAAAATTCCCTTTTTATATTCCAGCATTTCTTAGGGTATTTAAAATACCAAATAACAATGATCAAGATTATTCTAACACACATCATCAACAACATATTATATATCCCATCATACATCACCATATATGAAAAATAGTAAAATAATGTTGAGGGATCCAGTTGGATTCCTTTGACCTGTTTCCCTACATCCACAGATGTTAAACAATATAATTAACATCGATTTCATTTCAATATGAAATATTCTGATAAACATAATCAATGTTTGGTTAATGATATATATATATATATATCGTTATCTATGATTTCAAACAATACATAAGCAATTCAACCAAACAATCATCACATAGCAGACAATCAGCATTTATCATTTCTAGATTATTTTTATAAAATATAAACTGATAGAGTTAGTCAGTTTTACTCACATTGGTGGTTTATCGTTAAATAACGATAACCGTTGTTGATTCAGACAGACAATTTATTTCGCTATATATTGTAACAAGCTCCAATTAACTCCCAGTCTGTTCCATGGTGTAGCCCTCGTCCATGCGATCCCAATGGATCTTGTTTTTCTGAATTCTGATAATGTAGGAGAGAGTTACTGATTTAATAAGTTTATATGCATGACGGTTATTAACAACATTATTTAATTATATAATTAATCCTAATCAAATTATTATTTAAACTAATCAGTCATTCACCTTTTTCTCTTGTAATTTCCCAGTTCGAACCCGACAATAACAAACAATGGCCATTTCCCATTTCCAATCTGAACTAAGCCCCTTTCGGATTAACGAATTAAACATTGATTAGTTAGAAACCTTAATCCAGTTTGAAATCCAAATTAGGCCATGTATTTCTTCTTTGTCAACACAGAATACTTCGAACCTGACTTTATGATAGCCATATCTCATCCCATCCATTTTCTCCATCATCACTCCATTGTTCACCACGTTTTATCCACCACCGAACTCCCTTAACAAAACCCAAAATTTCATCTATGGTTCAGTTGAATTCAAGTAACAACAAAACTCCACCTGAATTCACTTCCACCAAACTACTACAACACCTTCACTGACATGACCCTATCCAATACACAGATCGATCCAAATACTTCTAGCAATTCAAAAACTATACAAAACTTTCACCACAAATTCACACATCAAATACGGCTATGAATTTGGAGAAAAACCCAAACCCCAAATTAGCGACTTCAGTAAAACGAGTTGACACTTGAATCCTTAAAAAGCCCCTTTAATCCATTATTAGATTAATAGAACCTGCTAATCCCATGTCACGAAATCGTTATTTCAGCTTTTGATTTCACAAAGCCGACCTCCTAAAGTTTGACACTACCGGCGCCACCTGGGGGAGATCGAACCTGGGCTGCCCTTCACCGTCGACATCGCCAGACCCTCAATTACCTCCTCCGAGCCACCACAAAGACTGCGACACCTGTACAGTGATCCTGCTTCCAAACCCTGGTTAGATGGAAGCACGCTGTATAAATTCTAGCACACAAAATTTGAATCGAGCTCTTCTAAACAAATAACCAGATATAGAGAATTGTTTCAGGATCCAATATATACGTGTTTGAGGATTTATGAAATTTCTTATGATTTTATTTCGATTTTTGAAAGATGGATGTTTTACTGTAAAATGAAGAATGAGAGCGGTAGATTTTGTTTGACCAAAAAAATGAAGTATTAGGGTTGGAGTGAATTGAGGTGTATTTATAATAGATTTGAAATATTTTAATATTCGATTTAAATATTCATTTTTAATCAAGCGCTATTTGTATTTATCACTAAAAATTCCTATGATCACATACGACACCCAAAAATCATGAAAATTGGCATGCAACTACAGTTTGACATTACGGACCCAACGAAACTAGATTCGTCGAATTCCGACTTCGTTTTCTCACACATCGTATTTTTAAAGTTAAATTATTGACTATTTTTCACATCAAAATCCCGTACGGCCACATAATGTCTCTAAAAATCACGAAAATTGAAATCTAGCAATAATTTAATATTTCGGATCCAACAAAATTAGTTTCGTCGAAAATGGAGGTCGTTTGTAAAACTGACTATTTTTAAAGCTCTAAATAAACCCTTTTAAATATTAATATTTTTAAAAATAATTAAATATAATATTTATAAATAAATATTATCGTATATATTCACAATAAAATATCATACAGCTCTAATTGGATTTATAACTCGATATTCAAATCCCGGTTGAATCGATATTCAATTTATATTGAAAAATTCGTTTATAATATAAATAAATCATTATAAATTATAAAGGAATTCCATAGCGACTTTTCGAAAATTTGATTTGGATATAAATCAAAATCTACACGACAAAATCCCGATTTTTCTCTTCCATTAGAAAAATATATTTCACCTGCTCTGAACATTTCTTGTTTCATAGAAATCCGACTTAAAACGGATTCTGTATATTCGTTTAAAGTTCAAATCGCCAAATTACGAACTACTGAGCCATTACGGGCTCAATTATAATTATAATAAAATTTATACGTTCAACCTTCGTTAGTTAAATATATTCGCTATCATAATTCAATTTTAAACTGAATTATATATTTTGAATTGCCCAATTCACACAATATTGCCATTTCAGCTAATTCTGATTATTTCAGAATTAAATGTATTATTTAATTATTATATTAATTAAATATTCAATAGTTATTTAATTTAAACCATTTAAGTTACCAACCCATATTTTAAATAATTAAATAAAATTAATTATTATACCATATAAAAATACGGGATATTACACTATTACAACTTTTTTGCGCTGTTGCAACACCATTGTAATATGCATATTTTACAACTTTTTTCCACCGTTGTAATAAACTTTCTTACAACAGTTATGCACCGTTGTTGCTGTAATTTTTACAACTATTTATAAGCGTTGTGATATATTTTATTACAACTTTTTACATTTGTAATATATTCACAAATTATATGCATAATAATATATATTTTTTATATATGCAATAATAAATAGATAAATAACACAAGGAATGAACGTAAGTTTAAAGGAAGATAAAAGTCACAACTTTATATCCAAAATACAAATTATAAATCATATACCACATAAAAATGTACAAAATTACAACCGTCACCACCTTAATTAAAAGTGTACTCCAACAAAGCACAGACACATTTTTTTTATTCCACTAGTCAGAACCCATCACAAGTCCAAATTACACATCATCTATGATTTTACATGTTAATGCAAAAGATACCACTTCTCTTTTAAGCATTTTCTTTCGTTACCTTCTTGTCTTCTTTTCTATATGAACATCCTCTGATTCCTCTAGTTCATTGTCCAGTAACTGTAAAATTAAACATAAATTAGCTTTATTCTTCTACACACTTTTGAATTAACTAGTATGTACATAAATTTATACAAAATACTTGAGCTAAAAAACACTGCACAAATAAATCTAATTGAAAAATGAACGTAACTTAAGGTTATGATTATACGTCTTTGCTTCAAGCCATGTAGTCCATCTTGACAACCACTTTTCACCTCCTCAACTTCTCCATTTCTTTTATAGCCTCAACTTCCCATTTCTTCTATGTCCTTCAATCAATCCAGTTATGCACAATTAGCATTAAAAGAACCATATTTACAATGCTTCTTACTTCGTAAGCATGCTAGGACCAAAATTTTCTTTTTTGGTCTAGAATATAAGTTTGAAAATGTTTAATGGGTATGGACAAAGTTCTATATTGCAATATAAAGTACAGAATTTCTAACCAGAAATTAGCTCGAGAGTCTTCTCTGTAAATTTTGCATTTTGAGATAAATTTAAGACGGTTAGCGAAGTGAGTTCATTTACGTTCTTCACACCAGCATCAATGAGCAACCCATCGCATATTTCAAGCGACTTGAGATTCTTGAATCCTGATAATATCATGTAAGAATTTAGTCTGTAAGTAAAGAAGAAGACAAAGTAAAAGAGAAAGAGTACTTAAAACATCAAAGGAATAGTAATATGCAAAAAGTTATCTCCTTTACTGGTTTCCCAGGAAATGACCAAGGCATGTTTGCTGGTTTCCCAGGAAATCAAATGAATGCTTAAAACATCAAAAAAAAGGAAGGCAAAAACTTGTGATATGTGCTTTGCCCTCTAACGTAACAGTGGAATTTTTGTAATGTAAAATATATAATATGGTTTCTGTTACAATTAACTTTTTTGGCTTATTACCTTCTTGCTGAATCCATGTTTTCTCACAAGCTTACATTATTAACTAGGCTTTTACGGATTTTAGTTGTAATATCATCACTATTTCGAAACTACTAGTACTTATTTGAATATTTTGAATGGTAGTAAATTGCTTTTGGTGTGTCGATTAATTGGTCGCATTTGACTTGTTGAACCATATGTGCATCTATTGGTGTTTGAATGCTTAACCCATGATCATAACATGGCAGATTGAAAGCAAACATATGGTTCTAAATTCTAACCGCACTAGACTGCATTTCTGTTTATTGTATGTGTTGCTCCATCTTGTCATTCCAATGCCAAGTTGTGATATAGGTCATATATTTGGGAACTGTATGCACCATGGTATAAATGGTTTCTGAATCAAACAACAATCAATTATCTTGTATATTTTGAGTAACATAAATTTGACAAAATATGTTGTTTAAGTTACATTTCAAGCAAATAATGATATTTTTTCTACCACGGTACTTGTACATACTAATGAATGTAAAACTGCATCAACTTTTGGAATTACAAGCCAGAAACGCTTATTAAGTAACTGTTACAACAATAATACGACAAATTAGGAACTTTAAAATGAATCTGCTTTAAAATTTTGATGGTAACACTACAGACTATAACTTGACAGCCTCTGGCATAATAATTACTTAACAGCTTGGCTACAAAAAGCTTATTTTTTATCGTTAAGTTTATCCTTCAAACAATATCTATATTTAGCACAACCAATGATATTTGGAACCTTATATATGTGAACACTGTTTACATTTCATTAAAGAATTTCATTTTTTCCGTGATTCTATCAATCCCAAAGAAGTCAAATTTGTTTCCCTAATATTTCAACTTGTTGAACAGATAAAATGTCTAATTCAATAATAATCATGATTGTATCTCAAATATTTTTTTCTTGTTGATCAGATAAAAAGGATATCAGAAATTCGACAAAAAATTGAGTTGATGGAGCTTGCCCAAGCAGGTCAGTTAGTAACATTTGTGGCTAGTATATTGATGTAACTAGATATGAACAATATTGCAGATAAGGTTATGTGTTCGACAAAATGAATAGTAATTTGCAAAAAGTTATCACCTTTACTAGTTGATGATTTAACATTTCTCTATATAAACGAAAAGACCTAGTGCACAGCAGGATCAAAAAATTTGATTTCTCAAAAAACAATAGAACTCGTATAACAGAGAATTAATTGAACCAAAAAAGGGAATTAAGCCAATTGCTAATACAGTTCATGACAAAACCAAAGGAGAACGAACCAGGTAAATACAAGTGCTTTTGTGGCATCTAAGTGGTGCAATATTTTGTGCAGTATTTCAATATAAAAAACTGAACAAGGAAAAGCAAAGAATACGTACCTTTCAAGAAATTTGTCCCTGTATCTATAATCTGTGCTCCAAAAAAATTGAGATGAGTCAAAGCAGCAAGGGCTGCAACATCGGAAGGGTGCAACATCGGATTCGCCGCAGATCGCCTCACCACTTGAGAATCGAACGCCGCTGCTCTGCCTTGGTTATCGTCGATTGAGCTTTCGAAGTCGCATCGTAGAGGGAACTACACATAGGGATTGGGAAGAATGACGGAGATCTGGAGATTATAAGATCTAAATTGCGATAGAGGAAAATGAGTGAAATCTAGGGTTAACGAGAATGATTTGAGAAAGTGGGAGAAAAATTAAAGCGAGAAACATACCCAAAGTTAGAGGATAAATGCAGATTTGAAGAAATTTTGGGCTCATAACCAAAAATAATTATAATGGAGCCAACTTTTTCGGTTCTGGGAACCAAAATTTTAGATTCCACACACCAAATTTTTGTTTGTAGAAGCTGAGAGTTTTCATAGCCTGTATTTTCAGTCCATGGAGGCGAACAATTTCATAGGATGCCGCCAAATTTTTGTTAACCTGGTTACGTGCTCATCAATTTTGTAAGAAACGTACTAAGACTAGAATTAACAAGTCAAATTTTATATTAATTATAATATGGATTTCTTGGATTTTTAAAAAAGTAATAAATATTACTTTTTAAATATTTTAGGTTTCTTTATTACTGTTGTCGAAAGATAATTATTATGTATATATTATCAATCGTTAAATGTCAAATATTTAATAGTTGTTTATAATTTTAATATTCAATACAAATTATCAATAACTGATTTCTATTTATTAATTATTAATAATTGATAATTAATTATTTTTCGAATAGAAATTATTACTAGTAAAAATTATTATTAAATATTTAATATCAAATTATAAACACTGAAGGTCAATTACTAATTACCTTTAGTTTGTAATAGGCATGTATTACAACTAATAAAATGAAAAGTTGTGATATATATGTTTATTACAACTTTAGAGAGCTAACAGTTGTAAAAAACTTTTATTACAACAGTGCTTTTTGCACAGTTGTAAAAAAGCATTTATTACAATTGTGCTTTTCGCACAGTTATAAAATTAAAGATGTAATATAGCGTTTTTGTTGTAGTATGTCTATCATTGTAATTGACTAGCACTGATCTCTATTAAAATATATTTGTTTGGTGGCGGAGAATTTATTCTCTTGCTTAACACCCTTCTCTAAGACATATGAGCTTAGAGGTTATATATTGATGGAAATTAGTGATGTGTAGTGAATGGACAATGTGGCATACTTAAGTTATGTGATGAGCTATAGATGATCAAA